>JAWQUT010000182.1:859854-872078 GCA_033807755.1 Ellobium chinense | reverse complement strand
CCCTACTGGCGGTCCTTAATCTACAAGATGTAAGTTTCCCATTCGTCTCAACCTATCCCTCTTGCAGAGAGAGAGAGAGAGAGAGAGAAAGAGAGAGAGAGAGAGAGAGAGAGAGAGAGAGGGAGAGAGCAAGGAAGAGAGTGATTAGTGCAAGTGACAGATAGACAGAGAGATAGAATGAATGAATGAATGAATGAATGAATGAATGAATGAATGAATGAATGAATGAATGAATGAATGAAAATAAGAGCACGAGAAAGGATGTAATACTAAGACTACTTGTCCTGAATACAGACTGTGTCATGTACTGTGACTGGCCTTTAGTCTTGTGAAACTGCCTCTTGTAAAACCACTGGGGCGTATACGTCGACTGTCTTTTTTGGTTTTATTTCAGGACAGAGTGTTCCGTCCCATTCCCCCTTCCCCCCTCTCTTTCTCTCTATGTTTAAGCGTGTTTATTTTTTAACTTATTTTGCAAATTACTGTTGTTTTTTTTTTTTTTCTGACGACTGTTTTAATCGCGTCTTAGAGCATCATACAAATTGTCAAAAATCTCAGTATTAATATCCAGACAATAGATAATATTCCGCCTCCTATCTTCAAATATCAAAAAAAAAAAAAAAATACTGTTCGCTTTGGTTAGAACGCTCCCTCCTCTTCCCCTCCCCTCCCTCCCACTACATGACATAAGTACTGAGAACAGAGATTTATACAATATCAAGCTCGTCATTTCCGACGAAGCAGTGTGAAGTCATCAGCGTGTGAAATCTAAATCTACTTCTTACAAGAACTTTCTGTCACCAACCAAGCTTTTAACTTGTGAGAAATATGTTCTTAACGAAGCTATTCACCAGAGGAGAAATACGTTCATAGCTACTCTTAATGAATGAAGACAGGATGGATGATTTGGCGCAACAGTACACTATTTGGGATGGAGCGGAAGGAAACGGAAAGGAATTCAACGACAGGGGCAGGGATTTCAAAGAGTGACTGGAAAGACAGACAGTGGCGATGAATCACCTTAAGGACTTGTGCACCACCAACCTCTGCGTGACTCTTAAAGACAAATAATATTATTATGGTTTGTGGTTTGAGGCCTTTCGAGGGCCTTTAAGTCGTATGCAAGAACCGAAGACTGTACAGTCTAAGGATATGTGTTAAACTCGCGGGCCGAGTGGTGTACGTTGTAGTGTCCTTGGGAAAGACACTTCACTCCCCTTGTCTCTACACGACTCAAGTGTTAAATGAGTATCTAGCTTTAGAGCTGGAGGGACCAGAGCGCTGCACAAGGGCGACCAGCAGTGAATTTGTTATGTGTTTCATTTGCAATATTATGTATTTTACACGCATGATGTGTACTGTTCTATGTGTTTATATTATGAATGAGCTGAGATGTATAACATTGTATGACATTGTAAACTAATTTCCATCCGGGTCTATGAAAGTCCTCTATATTTTTCATAGTATGCGAACCTCTTAGACATAAATATTGTAAGAAAAGTTTTGTCTGCAATCATTAATACAACATGCAAGCTATACTAGACAATCCACAATCCATTGACAGACAAGTTTGCGGTCTTTCGTTTTCAGTTTGGACTAAATAGACCACTTTCATTCCTAACTAAAATTCTAGTTATTCCCCTGTCCCTCAGAAAGCCGACAAAATGCACTCGATGCACTGTCACCGAGGAGCGGTAAAGCCTAGCAGTGTGCATACTCTATCCATAGGGGCGGAGATCAGGAAAACCCGTCTATTTTCTTACTCGTGGGTGTTTGCTTACTGTGTCAAATAGATATTCATGAGGTACAGAGAGAGACATGAAGAGAATACGGACAGAAATAAAGAACCGAAGGAAGATAACTGTATCTAAAGACTGATCAATTTCATCAACAAAAGACTGGACATTACTATCCTCAGCCACTAAAATCCCACCAAAATTTGGACCGTGCACCACAACTGAAGACAAGAGGAAAGAGGGTGTAAAAAGGGAATACAGAACAAGAGGATAGTCGGATGGAATGACTGACTGACTGGAAGGGGATTCGAAGGGTTTGAGAATGGATGGATGGATGGATGGATGGATTATTATTAATTCTTTCACCCAGCCAGTCACTGTGCTATCTTTCATGTATTCACTGTCTTCTTTATCACAGATGCCGAACTTTTACCTGATACTATTCCTGACAATCCTGAGGATTTGATAACATATCTCAGTATATGTATGGTAATATTCTGACCCGAAAATAGAAAATTTAAAAGGTGGCCGTCTATTTATAAATCTACCCCAATTGATAACATGCCCTTTTTAGCCACAGGTCTATGGAATTATGAAGTCCTGTTTGTTTGAACATGTACTCGACTGAACAGGTTTATTCAACGGTTCCCAAGCGTTTAATGATGTGTGTACCCTTATATAATTCAAGACTGAATCGTATATATAACCTAGCCCCCTGTAACCGAGTTCAAGTAAGGGTAATGAACAGCACTAATCAGAATTATCATAATAAGCATTTTTTTTTCTCAAGTATTTTTCGTGATTGTGCAGCATTTGATAAGCTCACATTTACCCCTTCAGTATTTACAGAACTTAGGAAAAAACAGAGTAGCAGACAGGCAATCCAGTCATAACCGGTTTACAGGCGAGAAAATTTAATGCGTTAGTGCCACGTGCTTTCCTCCTTCAATTTTTTTTTGATAATGTACTGATTCTTACAAAATACAAGTCTTCTATACACTGACTGTTACTGCTAACAAAACAGAATTTAGCTTTTAAAAGGTATGAACAAGATCTATTAAAAAAGATCCAACCAGAAAATGATAACTAGTCTCCTGTGTATTGATTGTTCACGACAGCAAAACATAATGTAGTTTTTTAAATATATAATCTTTTGTGTACTGTCGGTTACTGACAGGAAGGCAGAATTTAGCTTTCACAAATAACTACTTTTCTATGTACTGCTTATTACTGACAGCAAAGTAGAAATGTGGGTCTCGAGGCCGTGCTTATTCAAACGCTTCATTCGTTAGCAGTAATGAAAACTGGCTGAAATCAGTCACAGCAGGCAGCCCTCGCTTGTGCCTCCAACTGTCAGCGCCGCCTGATCTAAATGTCTTCACAAGCGGGGCCTCTTGCGTAGTGCTGAACGTTCAATAAAATAACAGTGAGACAGTTCGCGAAGTTCAGTCTGCTACAGCACTTCAAGTGACTGCGTTCGCTGAACATTTCTCTTGGGCGCACCTTAATGTCACCCAACGGATGTCATAGTACAGGGCTGTGACAGTTGTTACCTGTGGAAACTTTCAGGTTATTCAGTGCGGAGGAAACTTAACAGCGAGGGAGGGAATAGCCTCTTATCTAACTAGGTTAAAGGCCATTAAAGCTGACGTTAACAAACTCAAGACACTTAAGGAGGTGGTCTGAGACATCTGAGCGACAAAGACCCGCACATCTATTTTTCCTGGCAAACGGATGTTTTTCATTTCTCTGCTGTAGGCCTATTGCACCGCGGCACGGGTTGTGAATGTGAAAACATTACGAAAGTGTTTGTTTGAGAACCAGTTGCCCAGGACAGAATAACATACAAGTGGCTTGAATCGCAGTGTTTAGGACGAAGTGTAAGCCAAATAAAGTGATAAATATCCGGGACGGCCTGCCTTGAGCCATTTACTCGCGTTGACTGTGTTGGTGTATTATTCACGGTCATAGCCTAGTGCCGTTTTGATGAAGCAGTGGACTAAACTAACAGTTCCGAAAAACATTGATTACTGTTTGCTTGAAACTTTCAAAGGAAATACTCTGGCTTAAAAAAAACATTAGTATCTTCACTGTGTGGTGAGCTGAGCCATTTTTGGACATTTTCCTTCATTTTTGTCCCAGTTGCTGTAAGTATCTACAGCAATAAAGGGTTGAAGACTTCCATCGATTTATTTCATTTTGATCAGTTGCTTCTTTTGCCTGATATTCCAATATGAAGACTGTAATTCCGTGCAGGAAGGGGTCTTCGTACTTAGGTGGTAAAACACATGTTTCTACCACCTTCCCTGACGCTTCACTGACCTTGTCGGAGTTGCTACAAATTCAGAAATGTAAACTGAATACGTTTTACAGCATCGAGGAAGAGCAACCTAATGAGCTGGACGTGGAGAACGACAATGTAAAGTCATCAGAAACACATAGGCCTATCTACGATAACGAACTTTCAACAGAGACCCACATCACTGGCGACGACATACTATCAAATCAAAACGCTGACATGAGTGATAATAATGGCAACGAGAAAATCATATCCGACCTTCAAAGCAGTGAGTACAGTCATGTCAGTAGAGTAGCGAGACCTCTTCACACATTGTCAGAGTGCCATAAGAGGTGCTCGCAAGCTCCTACGCGGTCTGTTTCAATCTCAAGCAAGCCTATGTCTTTCAGTGAAGAAGACCTACAGCAACAAGAGGAGATTAGAGCTAACAGATGCCAGTCTGAGATCAAGTCTGGCCATCTCGTGTTTATTGTATCGGACCTCAATCTGGGCTCTGTTTTGCCTAGTTCAAAATGCTGTCGTCAGGGCAACTCAAGAACACCGCTTCCATCACGTTTCCCGGTCATCGTGAAAATTCATCGCAAAAGTTGTGAACATTACGCAATTATCAGTCTGACAAGACGTCGCCAGACACTGCCGTCATTTTTCTTGAAACTCAAACGCAGTCGTGTGATGCGATCGTCAACGAATCCTGCCCATTTCGTGGTCATCGTCGACGGAGCTGAGGGAAAGTCGTACAAGTTCGAGGCCAGCAATCCAGATGCTGCTTCAGAATGGATTCAAGCGTTCTCTTCGGACAGTTCGCAATGCCAGACTTCATTGTACGACAGACAGCTCAGTGGGTGTTCCGATTCATCAACTGTCTCCAGCGCTAGCAGTGGAAATGAAGTCCAAAAGGAGAGGTGTTCTGAAACTGTCGGTGCTCTGGTGTCAGAGATAAACGCACCGTCACCGTCTTTGAAACTGCCCACCTCTCCTTTTCTGCCGGTATTATCAGAGTCGTGCGATGAGGAAGAGGAGGACGAGTATTGAAAACAAAAAGAAGGTAGAAAGTGGACTGTTTGCACAATAACTGGATACGGACTACACCGTAGTGTTAGCAATAACAATGACAATGTGCAGAGCGAAATTCTCGACGCTAATGCAGCGTTTCTTCTGCCCGAGCTACTTCTTAACAAATCTCAGGAAGTCATCATCATCACCATCATCATCTTCCCATCATCTAACAAGGTTTAGTTGTTTGTAAATGGATGGGGGCAGGGGAGTGGAGGGGGGAAACACTGTTCATGAGGCATTGGTCATAAACATATGAAAATCACATGACTTTCATTCTCATCATCATCATCAGATATGATTACCACTATCTTTACTTGCCGTCCAACATTGACAATTTTTGCTTTATAAGTTTAAACGAGTATACCGTAACTTTGTTTCAAATGTACAGATACTAGTCTATCTTCATAGCAATGACGCAGCTTTACCTGTATTTCTTTCCATTGGTTGTCATATTGACATCACAATTGTCTCCTTTCTGTTCTCCCCTCTTCTTTCTTTTCGTCATCATCATATTCTTCTTCTCGATCTTCTTCATCTACTTTTCAGCTGTGCCTTCTCTGGCACTTCTTATCATGATTATCATCACCATGTACTTACAGTGGTCACAGTCATTGTTGTCATCATCATCGTCACCACGACCACATCAACATCATCAGTACCATCATATTACCATGATTACTGTGTCTAAACCTCTGTTCTGTCATCCTCAATCACTGTGTCTCATTGTCTGGGTTGCCATCGATAATCATTGTGTCTCACTGTCTCTACTGCCATTTAAAATTACTGTTTCACTGTGTGAACTAACATCCTCACTCACTGTGTCTCATTGTCTGGGTTGCCATCCATAATGATTGTGTCTCACTGTCTGTACTGCCATTTAAAATGACTGTGTTTCACTATCTGGACTGTCATCCATAATCAGTGTGTCTCATCGTCTGGATTGCCATCCATAATCACTATATCTCACTGGCTGTATTGCCATTCATACTCGCTGCTTCTCACCTCTGTCTTTACTGCTATTCATAATCACTCTTCCTCAGCATTTTCTTCATTACCATTTACAATCACTGTGTGATTACTGTCTTTACCGGCATTCATAATCACTATGGCTTCAGGTCATTAGATTATGTGATGAATCTTATTCTGTTGTTGTCATCACTACAATGTTGTCTTTCATTTTGTGCTAAATGCCCAGGTTATTGAATCGCTGTTCTTTAAATTCCCACTGAGAATGTATTTATGGGAAAGTGGGTCGCTGTGTGTGCTTTTGAGTGTAAAAAAGTGTGTGTGTGTGTGTGTGTGTGTGTGTGTGTGTGTGTGTTTTGAATGTGTGTGTGTGTATGTATGTGTGTGTGTGTGTATGTATGTGTGTGTGTGTGTGTGTGTGTGCTTTTGAATGTGTATGTGTGTGTGTGTGTGTGTGTGTGTGTGTATGTGTGTGTGTGTGAGAGAGAGAGAGAGAGAAAGAGAAAATGAAAGAGAGAGAGAGAGAAAGAGAGCAAGAACAGGATTCTGGTGCATATTGCCGTCCAACAAACACATTCCTGTTTCTCTACAATTGAAAATCAAAAGATGCTTTAAAAGAAAAGGATCAAAATACATTTCATCTCCTCCCCCTCCTAATTCACTCCTTTCTTCTTCTTCTTTCTTCTTTTCTTGCATACGGTGACAGTTTCTACGTTATTATTGTGTAATTATTGAATATATTGTTAAGTCTTGCCTCAAAATAGTTGTGACAATATTCCAAGTGATGTGCAATTATTGATCGAAATTAAAATTTGTGACAGATTTCGATAATACGATCTTTTTTCTTATTGATCTATAAATGGCTATAATGTAATATGGATTTGTTTCTGATGCAACAGCTGCAACTTGCTTTGTTTGCTGCTGTTGTTGTTGTTGTTGATGGTGGTGGTGATGGTGTTTTTGTTGCTGTTGTTGTTGTTGCTGTTGTTGTTGTTGTTATTGTTGTTGTTGTTGTTGTTGTTATCTTTTTTGTGTTATTTCTGTAACATGACGTAGAGGTGTTGCCTAGTTGTGGTGGTCACATGGTGTGATGAATTTGATGATAGTGGTTGAAGTAATGATGATGATGAACATAATGGTAATAATAATGATGGAGATTGTGATGATGATAATGATGACTTAGAGTTTCAGAAATTTACAGCTGATTATCATGCATTTGTTTTATGTACACATTTATCGGTTGATTTATCGGCCCGGTTGTATTTATTATAGATTCTGCTGCTGATGATGATGATTATGAGGAGGAGGAGGAGGAGGAAGAGGATTAAGATGATGATGAGGAAGATGATGTTAACGGTCACGAACTATGGTAGTGCAGGAGATCGTTTGTGCAATCTAGCTAGCATGTTATGCCGAAAGTGGTTGCACTGATAACCTTTGACCTATACAAGATGTGTATGGAGTGCACACGAGAGCAAACACTAGTGGGAGGCCCATAACAGGTCTGAACACTCTAGAGTTACATTATTCCTTTGGAAGGATGGGCAGGAACGCCTCTTCACAAAGGCGTTACACGACAGAGCACCCCTCCCATGGCACTCCACTCCGACCCCAGGAGTTGACTTGAAACGTGAACGAAACACCCTATTTCCATTCCTTTCGACAGTACGAAACGCTACTATCCGCCCTTGTCGACCGATCAAAAATAACTTTGGAATAGTGAGAGTGTTGATATATTTCAAACACCAACGTATAGTAATTGATATTTCATAGCCTCCTTCCGCTGCTAAAACCACGTTTATCAAACTGTAGGGCTACGCCTCTGATAGTCCAGGTAGCATGTTATCAGTCGCTGGGGGGACCAGCTGATAACCGTTACGTAAATCTTACACCGTATTCACGCTCCCAATCAAGAACTTTTAAGTTCGTTCTTAGATAGGCGAATCCGACGCCCTCTACACAATGGCGTGACGTAGATAGCTATTACATTCAGCCCATGATATAATGCAGAAGTGAGGTGAACGCCCCCGTCTGGGAGCGTTCTTTAGAACCCTTTTTTTATTTCGTTCATTCACAAGCAAATCTTTACAGGGGTGCTGTTTCCGTAAGTGCTGACGCATACACATGTTGATTTTATTTGTGTGCAAATCTCCGGCTTTGTTGAATTCTTATGGGAGAAAACATAATAATGATATGGTATCGGGCGTTCAACTGATCTCTTACGTCTGAGACATGAACCATTTGCTTAGTTTAGAAGAGAAAAATGTGTTAATGTTCCTGTTGTTTGTCTGTTTACTCAGTTCTCTGGTTTGTTTCGGGAAAGTTTTCCACAACATGAAATAGGTCTAGCCCATGCTGTTGGGACCAGAAGATCAGGGAGTCTCCTAGAAAGGGGGAGAAATGAAGAGGAGAAACATATGAGGGTGAGGGGCCCTGTGGGATGGTTTTGCGGGCTGATAGGGATGGATGAAGTTATCCCGATCCTGATTTACGGAGGCACTATTTATGTCGTAGTCAGGGTCAATGAACAACATTGTTTAGTCGAATTCAGTTTCGGAAAATAAATAGGTCAAAATGAAATCCATGTAATTGCGTTCTCATCTTAAGAGCATATTTATTATTTAGCTTATAACGGTACTGAATATTCATTATCGCACCAAGCCTTTGAGATGCTAGCAACATTCTAATCTGTGTTGTCAGGCCTAGCCAGTCATCTAATATGACCTCGAAATTTATTTTTATTTTTGTTCACACTGGCTTTGTCAGGATATAAATTACAGGCAGGTCCTTTCACAGCAACAGGATCACGTTATATCGTCATGGCCTAGATCTGTTTTATTATATATAGGCCTCTCGCTTTGTGATGGGCTGAAGGACAACCCTGACTCATGCACTGTACAAAACTCTATTTTTGGAATTAATAGTCTCAGCCCACCGATAGGTTCAGTGATTATTAATAAACCCGCATATAAATATAAACTGGTGATGAGGATTCTCTTTTGGGTAGATGAGACGAGTTTAATGCCTAAAACTGGTGCGTTGCGGTATCTACGCAAGCCTTAGATCTATATACTTATATGGGATCGACTCGGCAGTGTTAGTCACCCTTATCTATTCATTTCCTCTTACTCCTAGTCGATCCGCCTTCTTATGACGAACTGTAACGAAAGTTCATCTCATATCAATATTTTATAACATAGTCCCCTGCATTAAGTTTCAACGTCGTTTGTAAAAATTCGGCCTGTGGTGTCTACCATCAGCCTTGCTCATAATAATGTAACGGCAGGTGATTTTGCAAATAAGAATTATGATGAAGGATTGGATTAGGAAATCCGACACAAAAAAGACACTGCTTTAAAACTGCGGAACATGGGTGACCAGGAAAGGCAGTTAATCTATATTTGCTTCTAATATAATTTTGCCTTCGCCTGTTTTTTTTTCTACCTCTTCTCTTTCTCTCTCTCTCTCTCTCTCTCTCTCTCTCTCTCTCTCTCTCTCTCTAGATCTCAATCCCCTTCCCTGCTGTCCACCAAAAACATTTCATCTATGTTTGCTTCTAGTATTTTTTGTCTTTGCTTGCTTTTTTTCTACCCCCTCCTCTCTCTCTCTCTCTCTCTCTCTCTCTCTCTCTCTCTCTCTCTCTCTCGCTCTTTCTCTCAGCCCGTTTTTTCGCCATCCAACAAACAACAAAAACATTCAATTTGTGTTTGTTCCTAGTAATTTTTGTCCTTGCTTGTGTTTTTTTACCTCCTCTCTCCCTCCCCATCTCTCTCTCTCTCTCTCTCTCTCTCTCTCTCTCTCTCTCTCTGTTTCTTCGTGCGACGTCCTTCATTCTCCCTGGTCCCATTAATGACTGTATCTTAGCCTTTAAAACAAAACAACTCCAAACACATTTTGCAACTCAATGTTCGTTACTCATACTTTACTTGATTTGTCAGAAAGCGGCCAAGATGCGAGACGCGTGAAGCGGTTAAGGAGGTCAATGAGAAAAAATAAGTTGATTACGCGGTTGTAGGAAGCCTGTGACGTAGAGTGGAATTACAAGAGTGTACTTTCTGGAAGTATCATAGGTGGGGCAGCGTGGCAGAATGGTTGCGGCATTGGACTCAATACTGGGTGGTGGATTTACGTCGTGGAACCGATTCCTGACAACAATCGTATTGGAAGTGCCTTGGGAAAGCAATTCATCCTCATTTTCCTCAGTAAAGTCGGTAGTTGACTATAGGCAGTGAAAGATTTTGTCAGAATGCTTGTCATCAGCGCCTCCAGATGGCAGTGGCACTGTCTACTCCCTACGGAGTTGAGAAAGTCTAGGAGTGAACTAACCTGCTGGGGTTACAATAATGAGGAGTCACGTGAGTTGGCATTACCGTCGGTACGAGACTAATAAACCGCATATTAATATTACTATTCTTTACTAATTCTTTAACAAAGCCCTCTATTCCATTCCTTTGTGATTTCAGAGGTAATCTATGGAAAAGAACACGTGCGAATATGAAACTTCCATGTGGGACTAAAACTTGTATTATAGTATCTCTTACTGCCACACGATTACCCCCTCCCGATGTCTATCATCTGGCGTCGGTTTTATGATAGGCCAGTGTAGATTATCACTCATCTTGTGGCTGGTCATATTTTCCCAGTGTGTACATTTAAGGCAATTCTTGTGCACTCAGCAAGGTTTGCCCACTGAGCATTCACACGGTCTCACACATACAACTCTCTGCTTATCGATGATTCACAGATGCACTCTGGCTTAGTAAGTTTGAATCATCAGCTGGGTGATGTTACTGGTGTATAATGAACATTAGATATTTTCAGTTCCGTCACGACACCAAGGGATTGTCGCTTATATTATACGTTGGTTATTTACATGCTATGTGCACCTATGGCTGCTCCCTGTTCATCAAGAGCACTCCGGCACGCTTAGAACATGCAAACAAACCAAAGTGTGAGCGACAGTCGACAATCCTTCAGGCAGATGACGGAATTGAACATGCCTAATTGGTTTCCTTTTTCCTTTTGTTCTCTGACTTTCTTATGTGGATTTTTTTTCTTAACCCTTGCGGTAAACAAGCACAAGGGGGAATAAAGCGCAAGCGAAAGAGGATGAATAAAAGTGCAACGATGAGGGGAAGTCACGAAGACCACAAGAGAAAGGGAAAGGTAAATTATAAACAGTGTCTTTGCGCAAAGAGAAGAAAGACCCAGGGCAGGACGAAGGACGCTAAGGCTGGTGTCATAGACATATTATGGAAATCCCAACTCCTCCTTCCGCTTCTCGCCCACCTTCGTAACGTCACGCCTAATTTCATCTGGGCATGCCTGCCTAATATGGATATATTTTGACCCATTAACCTATTTATTATCTGGAAGACGGGGGCGGTTGGTTGACTTTGATGCCAAGCGCTGGCTCTGCTGACGTCTTCCAAAAGTCGTCGTCTGTATAGTCTATAGTCTATACCTCTTAAAGGGCTTGTCATTCACGAATGACGAGTCAAGGGCGAACATTTCACACGCGTTATCAAAGTTATGACGGTCATGACAGACGTTCGTTGCCAAGCAGGTGCCGTCATGCTGAAGTGCTTGAACTGAACCATCTACAGTGGTTTCTGACGTATACATTTCTTTATTATTACCATCCTCCAGTGTTTACAACACCATGAAGGACGGGTTTGTTGATAGTTACTCTGTTACTGCTGTCGTTTGGGCCACCATTTTTTTTTTATTTGAGGGAGCTGCAAACAATGATTAGCACTTGAGGGAAGAGGGGAGGAGGATATGGAGGGAGATGGATATATATATTATGGTGGTTATGTATATCTGCGGAAAATTGCATTTCAAACCCCAAAAATTTGTACCAAAAATTGCAAAATTTGCGTACGAAATGTAGTATAAACTGCGCCAAAATTTGCAAAATGTTTGCAAAACTAGCGTCGTAACATATTATAGTAGTGTTTACTACGGTATCGTTGCAAAGTTGTAGATATGAATGTTAATGACATAGGTTATCTCTGACGAAATATTGCGATCGTGGCATTGTTGGGCCAAAATTTACAAACTTAGCGTGAAATTTGCAGAAAATGTCTATATTTGCAAAAGTGCAGACAATCCTCAAAAACGCGGAAATTTGCGATAATTTGCGACGGCGATTTCTATGGGGGGGG
>JAWQUT010000182.1:841029-853083 GCA_033807755.1 Ellobium chinense | reverse complement strand
TCTCTTTCTTTCTCTCTTTCTATTTCTCTTTCTATTTCTCTCTCACTCTCTCTCTCTCTCTCTCTCTCTCTCTCTTTTTCTCTCTCGCCATCACGTACACCGTCTCAAACAACGTACATAGTTAGCCTTGAGCAGAGAGTAATGGAGCCTTGGAAATCAGATTCATCACGAGTAACTGAGGGATGTCCAATTTTGTCTTGTTTTTTTTCAGAGCTATCTTGTTTTTTTTTCAGAACTATCTTTCACGGGGCGCAGGCATACACGTACACTCCAACAGACACACACACACACACACACACACACACACACACACACACACACACACACACACATCTTTTTCATGTGCCAAATTAATTCCCTTGTTTTTTATAGAGGCCAAAAACAAGTGGACACGCCTACGAAATAATTTTTCTAAGGTGCTTGCCCGAAGAAAAGCTAAAAGTCCAACTGGCTCTGCAGCGTCTACCCCATTCAAACCATGGATTTATGAGACGGAAATGGAATTTTTGAAAAGACACGTGTCCCAGTCCAGAGCCATGTCTTCAAGCACCAGAACGGCCATACCACCCACTCCCAGTCGAGGTCCCACGCCTTCGACCTCAACAGAAGCTAAAACCGAACCTCAGGCAGAGGACTCTCAAGCCTCTCAGCTAGAGAACAGCCATGAGGGATTGGGAAATGTTGATCTGTCTGCGGCACCTAGACATAAACCAAAACAGTCTTCAAAGTCTCCTGATCCCGTTGACGAAGTAATGTTTTCTTACATGCCAACAATGACATACCAAAATGAGGAACCGCTTTTACTCTGGTTTAAAAGTTTGCTTCCTACGCTCAAAACGTTACCCACGGAGCGATTGTTGAGTTTCCAAATAAACGTTATGCAGGAAATTCAGAGACTGATCTCACAGGAACAATATTAAGGTTTATGCTGAATATCCCTCTGCTTCAAAGCAGCACAGCACACCTACTAACTACTAGCTATGATAGCAATCTGTTCATTAATTTCTATGTGAATCATTTAAACGTCAGTTGGGGTATCTCAAGAGAAGCTATTTTATAATCTCTTATTATATTATTTGAGTTTCATTTCACTCTTTGTTGAAAAAAAAATGTTTTGATATGGTTTTTAATGCCTTGTGCCATTAATCAAATTAATTTTTCGTCATCATTCTGTATATTTTCAAAAAAAGTATAATATTCTCCAACGTCTTCTTTGTTTAAATAAATAGGACGAACCCAAGACGGCATAATTATTCTACGCCGAACGGCATGGTACAGCTCGTTACAGCACAGCTTGGGTTGTCCTGTCTAATTCCCCGCTTAACCTAGATCTATCTCTAACCTTTCTGTTCTTATGTCCAACAGAATCTGTGTCTATGTAGTTCACACATTACGGTGGTTGTTAATAAGACAGCCACAGCCTAAAGTATTGTTACTGCCAGTGCCTTTTATTAAGCGCAGTGACGTCAGTCCCAGTCTTATAATTTGTTATTACTCACGTAGGTAATTTAATTCAGTTGTTATCTGCAAAGTAACTTAATTTGCCTCCGTTCACCTTCCTCATGTTTTTTTTTCTCCTCGAGTAATCGGAGTATTGTCTGCGTATGTTTTGTTTATCACTGTTGTTTTTTTTTTAACTCTGCCTCATGTACACTCTGCGGACTCTTGCAAGATGATGATTGTTCATGATTTTGTTATGCATTTCTTTCGTGATATGAATGAATAATAATAATAATGGCCATATTCCGGGACTCGCCCATCTAGTGCTTGCTTCAGGATTAGGGGTTCGTGGGTTAAGGGGGTTAAGTATGGGGTTAGAGAATGCAAAACAACTCGGGGACAGTCCCTAGACATTATCATTGTCCAGGAACTTTTTTATTATTATTATTATGCTTTCTCATTTCCAACCTTGCTCATAATCCCAAAACCAAGTACTAGATAGGAGAGTTCCGGAATAATGCCAAAATAAGAATAATAATTAGAAGAAGAAGAAAAAGAAAAGGAAGAAGAAGAAAGAAGTGTTAGCATTGTCTAAAGCAAGAAGGAAATAGACTGCTTAGAACACAAAGAAACATTTTCGACTATGAATGCCTAGTCTTATTAAAAGTAGCTCTTTACCTAATTCAGTCGACTTCTCTTTGTACATTTGCAACCCACGTGATATTCGTAAGCTTTACTAATAAGGGTGAAGGGGGAGCAATACAGCGGCGCTGCTGATTTCGAGCAAGTTGAGAGGTTTCTGTTTTACACAATGAAGCATCTTGCATTCGGAGTGTGAACGATCCATGCATCTTTCAAGTAGCTTTGTATTTTGCAAAATGTAGAACTTTCATTATTCGCAGAAGTTTCCGAATGAGTGCAGCCAGTAGTCTATAAAATAATTTCGTCAGTTATACTACATACTTTATCTAAACTAAAATAAAGCGCACAGTATGGGCTGATTGATTTCCAGAGTTTGTCCAATACACAAGTCCACAAATGCTTCGTGTATGTATATATATCTCCTAAATTTGGCCCAACTGAAGCAGGAAGAGATCGTTGGGGGTATATTCTGCGCTAAATGATTGGGACTGGAAGGGCTCTTCTTTGCCTTGAACCGAGCAGGTCACTTATAATAAGCATCTTTTTACCCATCTATTCAAAAACTTCGCTGCAGTAAAGACACTATGCTATGGTGCGATATGGCACAGCGCAGGCAGAGTGGTGTGCAAGCAGCATGGTACTGTATACTCTGCTATATTCAAATGTGGTGTATTTGCAGTGCAGTACGTCATTTGCAGCTGCTGTAGTCGGTAACGTTCACAAAAACAAACAAATAAACTGGAACTACGGAACTGGGCAGGATGACCAAAAAAATAGGGAGGAAAAGTTATTATGTTGGAGGGAGTTGGGGAGGGGGGGGGAGCTGTTCATGGTGAGTTGGGTTCCTCCCTTCCTCCCCCGGATAACGCCAGGAAACCTAAAATAGTACACTACAGTATAAGTATAAGTTTAATTTAAATAATATTTATGATGACGAAATATTTCTGATCGGCGATATTATTTAATTACTGTGACGCAAAACAATTAATGGTAGTACGCACAATACATGCTCGACCACTTAAAATAATAAACCAATTTATTCCGAAGTCTTCGCCATAACTAGGCAAGATTTCACTCTTTATCCATGCAGCACACTATAGGCATTGTGAATAGGCAGTATACAGTGTACATGTAGTGATCCGTTTATAATAGTGAGAACGTCTTGTGAGTGAACTGATTTTTTTGCCATTTACATGGGTGCTACTATTCCAAGCTAAAAGAATGATCAAATACCATCTGACCATAGAGATAACTGCAAAACGTTTTTGTAGTTTAGAAGCTGGTTCAGATACTACACTTTTATAACCCTGTCATTGCGGGGNGGCAGCGGTGCACAACAGGGCCACGCTTTGCAATGATTTTTTATTTTTTAATAATGAGGTCGGTGAAGACGAGAGGAAAACAAAAGGAAGGAGGAGGGGAAGGTACAGGACCTTTTTTAAAGAACGAGGAAAAGACAGAAAAGAAGACACCGAATAAAACTTCCACCCACAGCCGAGAAATCCAGCCGTGTTAAACCTCTCAACTACAGCCCGAACACTTCAAAACAAGAAAGACCTAACGGTTTGTAGCTCAATGCCCTAATTTTGCTTGACCTCTACTTAGCTGAGGCAGCTGTGCAGTTACGTCACACGAGTCTCAGTGACACCATTATCGTGGAGAAAAACTAATATACATCATTATTTAGCCCGTATGTCTTGCAGCATGTCAAAATGAGACGTAAGTCGCATTTTGGCTTAATCAAGCTATTGGTATAACATGAAAGCTTCATGTGTGAACTTTCATTATGTGAAACAGTCTTTGGCCTAGCTTTATTCTCACCCAAGTTATAGGCGTTTGAGATGGAAGGGGATCATGCCATGTATTGGAAAAAAATCTGAAAAAAATCACGATTAAATACCAAATTTATACTATAAAATCCATTTGACGTCCCTTTCACAAACTCAGATTGATCCATGATTACTGACCGTTTGCCAAGAAAAGCAGTGTATTTATGTATAAAAATGAGTTAACTCTTGATTTCTCTAACAAATGAAAATTTGATACCGAATGGCCCTATTCGACTTCAGAGTCTTCAGTTCCTAGTTCAGCGATTCAGCGACATCAGCCTCATTCTGATTGGTTACAAGACATATTTACTCTGCACGACATTGACGGCAATCCCTAATTGCCTCTGCGTCTGAACCACCACCAGATACTGTATCTGAGTGCACGGGATCACTTCCATATCATTGTAAAGTAAACACCTCTCATATGGCCTAATTCTCAAGTCTCAAGCCTAATTACGTGGAATAACAAACATGTTTTGCCAAAACATATCATTTTTAGACTATCACGTGAGACTATTTCGTGAGGCACATTCTGCCGTAAAGACAAAGATTATATTTCATTGAAGGTCGTTATAAAGTATTGGGACAACCAGATGGGCCCCTAGAGACAGTAGTGATGGTGATCGTCATCGTCGTTACTTGTGATGATGATGATGATGATGATGATGATAATAATGATAACTATCATGACGATGATGAGAATGCAATGGTTGTACAGGTAGGAATGAATTCTCCATTGCTTTGTCTGAGTTGGGATCTTACTGTGTTACAGTGCTAACTGAGAATGGCTCATCCATCCCTTCACTAACCTCTGCCTTTTCTTAATAGGGTGCATCTTCACCCACACAGCAACATTCTGTCATTCAACTGCCCACAGTACAATAACCAGAAATGTTCAATATCTATAATAAAAATATAATACATAACAAATCTCATTTCCACTTTAATGACAGCCACTATTATTACCTCTGCAGGCCTGATCATTCTAGGACTTTCTTAACTCCAGAAGGAGCACGCGGTGTCACTGCCATTTACATCACTAGCACTCTGATAGTGTCTTCCTCGGCTTTAAAGATGGGTTGACGCCACAGAGAAAATTGTGAATGAAAAGCTTTCCCTGGACATTCACAGCCTGACCGTGGTCAGAAATTAAACCCACAACCTTCTGATCTCAAGTCTTATGCCATAACCATTTGGCCATGCTGCTCCAAAAGAGAGGACAGGAAATTATCCATCACAGCTCAGTTTCAGGTTGAACTTTAAAGGGGGAGCCTTCTGATCATAAGCATTTCTATCCAAGAATATAAGAATATCAAAGCAACAAGAAACTGTGATGGCATGAGAATGTTACTTACCAGACAGACATAAATCAAGAGCATTTTCCTAATTTCAGAAAAAGAACTTTCACTGAAAAGTGAGTTAACAATGTTTTTAGAATGCAAGTTTTTATTAAATCATTCAGATCAAAACTGAGCAAGGAATCTGGGTTCCCTCAAGAGGTGTGGTATTCTAAAATGAATCCATCCAAAGCAATGGTCCTTACATTATTTCCCTGTGCATGTGTTTCAAAATCATTCAGACTGCACATACTGAGTTTTTGAAAAGAACCGCATTTAATTCTGCTAAAAATGAACTTAAACACTTGATAAAAATGTATTTATTGTGTTATTCACTGATGCTCAGCTCTCACTGGGGATAAGCAAAATAATGTTCATCCATCTTTCTGCAGTTCATCACATAACAATGCGCAGGTGCACAAAAGAAGTCTTTATGCATTATTCCGCTTTGTTTAATTTTGCCTTTTGGCGCCACATCCTTTTCTGGCCCAGTCTTTGGGTAATTCACATTCAAAAATGTAATGCATCTGGACATTCTAATCTAAAGAGGAATGTATCACTTAATTTGTATTAAATTTAAATCAGCTTGAGCATGTACCATACCAAACTAACATCATTATGTAGATCACTTTTGCACTACGTTTTCAATTAAAGTACCCAGTAAACCAGAGAGAATCAATATACCTTCTATCACCACTGTTGGTAGTCTAGACTGCAAAATTCGTCACTCAGCCATGTCGATACCATTCATACAAAGTAGTCTAAATGTGATATAAAATAAATAATATAGATGTCATATTAAGATTGATACAACGCTGATGCTGATTCAAATGATTCCACATCTAACAGACCCCATTAGCAAGAAATGGTACCAGTAACTAGGATAAAAGTTCTTTTAATGCAGATATAACCTATAACCTTTTCACTAAATATGGTGAGAATCCATTACCCTAACCATATTTACGTTAAAAATCATGACTGAAGACTATTGTACACTCACTCATAATCATGGTTATTTGATAGTTTATACTGTACTTGCTATCACACAAGTCTAAGGAAAAAATAAAGAGGAGAGTGGAATTTCAGGACAGTGTCTATTTTGAGTTTTATATAGAATGATCGAAATATTTTGCTGTTTCAAAGAAACTATTCTAGTTATGTGAGCAATTGCAAGTGTGACAGGGTCATGAGTGAGTTCTAGGCTTGCGCATGGAAACTAAGGAATAATACTTATGTGGGAGGAATATAACGATTGAATTGCTGTGAAGCAAGATGATCTTGCCAAAAACCCAATTCACTGCCAATAGAGTTCCTATATGTAGTGAGAGTATGCTCAACTTGCAAGCTGAGGGGCCCTGGGCTCAACTCTCAGTAGCAACAGGAGATTTTCTAATGGTAGGTGTTTTCTGGCCTTTATTCTCAAACCTATCTATCACAGTTATTCTGAAAAGGCCCTAGTGGCCCAAGTGTAACATCTTTTAATCATCAGTTGTTAGAGGTTCACATTTTTTCTCCTAAATATGTACCATGCATTGTGATTAAACCATCACTCATTTTCATCTCTGACCCTTCTCAAAATGTTCTAACACATAATCTCTGAGCCTATATATCCTAACAAAATGGTTCTAGCCATTTGAGATGTATGAGCAAGAGGAAAAGTGACACTGCTAACAAATTATTACAAGACTACCTCACCTACTTATATTGGTCATATACACTGGCAACACAACTTATTTATTAACAGATCTCAGAGTAATGCAGTAATGAAAATATGGGAGCTGCCGTTTTAATAATCAATTCACACATTTTAAATCAAATTTTTCTCCGTCAATTTGTTTATCCAAATAAATCAATGAAATGCCAATCACGGTGGCGATAATTATATTAGCAAACACAATGGTTTGACAGTACAACTCAGTACTATTTTGTTAAACAAGCAAATGTTCCCACTCAAACACAGGGAATAGTGTTTATTTTCCCAGGCCAAGGGGTACATGTAAACACCATTAAATTCAATTTCTCTCGCTCTCTCAGGCACTCCTATGATGGGCACAATATCAACAATAGAAGGCAATGTTTTGTTTGTGAACAAACATAACACATATCAGTGTGTTTTAATAAGGATGCTATCAAGTATATGAGATTTTTAAATCTGACATGCCACACAATGTCAAGGATATGCAAAATGGGCCCAACCCACTTAAGGTAAACAGTGAAACAGGTCATCTGTTGCAAGTATACAAGCAAACATTCACATGTTCTTAGATATAATACTGAACAGAGGGAAAGGTGTGGATCTGAGCCCCCATTTTTAACAACATCACTGCAGTTAAGTTACGAAGCATAGCAGAACTCAGCACATTTGGAAATCTCAGCCAATATCACCAGCTTTCCTCAGGCACCAATTTATAATAACAGCACTAGTTTCCAGCATCTAAGGTCACACATATGACAAAAAAAAAAAAAAGGTGTTCTCTTACCATGTCTTCCACAAAAACTCAGGAAAAAAAAAACACAACAGATATATCACAAACAGGATTGTGAATTCAGCTAGCACAATTCGTGTGATCCCACTCTCTTATGAGGTTCAAAAAGGTGAAAAGAAGCTGGATAGACACAAACTATATGCCTGCCAAAAACTAGTGTCATATTCATATACAAGACTAACACCCCATTTTACAAATGGGCACCCATTTTACAAATGGGCAGGCAGGCAACGCACCAGCGGCGAAAGAACACCTAGTGCACCGAAAGGCATTACAGACGAATGCATTAAACTCCATGAAAAAGTTGGACGATTGGCGAATCAGGCGGATTGAAAAGATCTATCGGAGATTGTATTTCGTTGCTATACACATTCTTTTTTATAAAAAAAGGGTAAAGAAAATAAAGAGGACTGATGTGTATAGTTACTTTTTGTGTATTTTTCTACAAATTTAGGTGAAAACCGCATGTTTTTACGTTACGTAAATCTCAAGAAATCTGTGACACAAATTTGGCTGAAGTGTTTTATTAATAAAGATACTGTGCAAAATGTTCCATTGGTCAAACAATGTGGTTCACTCATAAAGATGTCCAGATTAATATCTGTCATCTAATATAATACATAGAACTCTTGTCCATTTCATCTTATGCAGCTTGCCAATTTGGATCTTGCTCCATCACAATCAAAAGCACCAATCAGGTTTGAGAGGCATGTCCTCAATGTCAAAATTCCATTGGCCAAAAAATATTTTCCCAGATTCCACCTTTTGTCACAGCATCTTTATAGATGTGGACAAAGATTTGATGAGAGACATCTGGTGGATGCAGACAGAATTTTCTAATAACCTGTCAATATAATTTTCTGGACATGCAACTTTTGAATCACTTCAGTGTGAGTAAATTCTAAATCATATGGTCACAGTAAATTTCCTTTCAGGTATGGAAAGCATAAATTTACACACATCTTCCAAAAACAGGTCTTTAAACAGTCCTGAGCACACTGTGTGAGGTATCTCCTATGTATAAAACAAATCGAGTCTTTTGTAGTGAACTGGCATACATATCTCTCCTGAACATTCTAAGGGAGAGCCCTAGGTGGGAGAAGTACACTCATAATATCACATACTCTGTGTAAAGGTCTCGTTTGGAAGTGTCGATCTTCTGTGCCTGCAACAGTTACTATTTGCTCTACCAACACCTGTCAATTAATCCCCCAATTCCTGGGCAGCATTGGAGACAAATAATTCTATTTTTGAACGTTTGAATAATCCTTTAACCCTTCTAAAGCAAAAAGTGAAGCCGAAATCAGAACAGAATTCAGTGACCAGCTGGCATGTGTGGATGATGACTTTTACACATAGCAGTTGATTATTCATTCATTAATAAGTTTGACTTCACCAGACTGCTATAGCAGATAGGGAGAACTTCATTTCCTGTAGGAGTGTGCAGTACACATGCATAAAATAGTCATTCTTGCAATGCTGACTTGCTGCTTATTTTACACAGATGCTGCTACAACAAAATGTAACGTCGTATCTGACACCAAGGACGGTCAGCAATATAGCAGACATTTAACTAGAAACATCCGTGAAATATGAAACTCTTCAAGAGCTAAAAGAGACCACTGCCATTTCATGCACTAATACTCCTCAGAGACCAACATCTGTCTTTTCCTGCACTAAAACACCCTAATGTATGAAGAGCACAATAGCTAGGCATCTTGTGCCTGTGCCTCTTTCTGCTGTGAGGTTCCCTTCTTCTGTTTTGCCAGCAGTTCTGCTTCCTGCCTCTTTTGTTCCTCCTCAGCTGCCTTTCTCTGGATTTCAGCCACTTCAATCAGGAACTGACAACAAAGTAGAACAAAGAAAGATGACAATTATGGTCAAACAGTGATCATATTTACCCGTGACTTCTGTGTCCATTGAATGTCTATTCCTTTGTTTTCATTTTTTTTTTTGTATAGTTTCATAAGCCAATCCATCTACCGGTACCACTGTATGGTTTATTTGTGTGTGAGAGAAGTGAAGACATAGTAAAGAGAACAAAAAGATTGAGAAGCAAAATATTTGAGACACTACGTGTGTACTCTACCCTCACCAGTTTGCATGAAACTTATGAGAAGTTCACAATATTGGTTTTTGGGTCTCATGATGTGAACATGCCCAGCTGTTTCATTTTCAAGAAAAAGTAAGAACATTCATTAAACACTCATTGTAAATTCAATATTACTAAAACCATTGAAATGAAACCAACAACATTGTATATTGAGAAAATACAAACCTCTGGCCTGCGAGTGCTCTTTTTTGTGATGAAATCGGCAAAGGCTTTAGATGCATGCATAGATGCTAGTTCCTGATTCTGTGAAAAGACACAGAAACATAACAGATTCAATACTGTAATTAAACAATACCTCTCCAGAGTTAGTGCAGTGCTACCCCTATATGTCAAAACCACATAAGGGATGTCTGCATGAGTGATATCAGCTCAAAATGTTACTTTCTCACCAATTATGTTGGTACCACAACATAAATTTCCTCTATGTTCAAAAGATCACAAATGTTGACTTTGAGAAAGACACCTATTTATTCTGTATTTCTTAGTCATAATTTGGTTTTTTTTAGCTTAAATCTATATGTAAGGGTGATTTTACACTATCAATTTGAGTATGAGTCATGAATACTGTATGCAGCTGAAAGAAACACATTTATAAAAATCCCAGAAGAATATTTTATCATGAAGCCTTCTGATTTTGACACTAAGAAGTGCATTTCAACACGCATGTAAGCAGCTGCCTGAAAAAGTGACAAAGAGATCATGCTGCAGTTGCTACTTCTGCTTTTCATTATATGAAAAGACTGTCACTAAGTTCAGGTGATGCAATTTTTGTAAATGGTGATCATGCCTGGTGCCTGTGATTCATGACATTCATTACAACAAAACTAAGGGGATCTATTTGTGTCTTGTTAATGCATTTTTTATTACTTCCATCCGTGACTCCTGACATAACACCTTTTTCCTCAGTGTGCTGATACCTTACTTGTTAGATTTAAATTAAAAATCCATTGTCAGAAGAGCAAAAATATGTCAGCAATATGAATAGGTAGACCATGCTGCAGGGTGCACAATTATAATGGATTGACACAGGGTATGGCTGTCGTAATTTTTCACAAATACATGTCGAGGCAGTATAATAAGTTGTGTTTCTTTCTCATGGCTGTCTGTGGAATTTTGGTAGAGACTGGAAATGATATCAGTAAAATGATGTTTTAGTTAGACATTTCAAGCTACACATACTTTCAGTGTATTCCGAAGACACCCTCTTTATCTTGTTATTACTTATTGCTTGACATCTGAACGCTGCTAGACGACTGTAATTATACAAAAATGCTACATTTTGTGTCTAGAAGATTTGTGATCTCCAGGTGATGATAAGGAGTGCCTAAAACTCTGTACATGTACTGTACCAGTGAACATAAAAATATTATCATAATCACACACATACTTACCAATTCATGGCTCTTCTGCTTTGCCTCCGACAGTTCATGATCTTTAAGCTGCTTGGGGTCCAAGAGAGGCTCATGGTAATCCATCTTTTTCCATGTTTTTGGATTCAAGTACCATGCCCCATATTTGAACTTGACCCAGCTAGGCTCGTAATCTCCAGTTACTTTCTGATGAATGAGGAAACAGTAGGAGTCTTCAAGTCTTGAAAAGCACAAACTTTCAGTGTTGCATATCAAAAAGCCAGCAAACAAAATAGCTCCTGAAGAAACACTTTCAATCATAACACAGGAACTGCCAACATTACATTAAAAGTCAGTTAAAATGAGATGTTAGGACTTCCCAGATCTGACTGTTATAACCATGCACCATTGTATCCAAATTAAAGTATTCAAACAGGGGAAGTAACCTCATTTCTATTACACCAATCTATTTTTGCTGAAAAAAAATGGTTGCATGCAAAACTGTTAGGACCAAGTGTCATTGACCTGCACTCATTTGATTGTTGTTGTTGTCAAATTTTTGTTCACATAGCCTGTTTTTTCAATAAACAGAGGGCCAGTGTATTCATGTGATGTTGTTCTCATTCATCAGTTTCCCTACCTTCACAGGTCTGTCTGTCACAGAAGGTGACTTCTCTGGAGTGGGTGGGGGAGGGATGGCTGCTGATAGCCTCAACTCTTGTGGAACATTGGTCAGTTCTACTACATGAATGGGCACAGACAAGGCTGGTTTGGTCTCATAACTGAAACAAAATGATGAAAATCCAGTTTTATCAAATAATGTTGATTCTTGATTTTCAGTAATTTCTTTTAAGGGGA
>JAWQUT010000182.1:764187-838490 GCA_033807755.1 Ellobium chinense | reverse complement strand
CACACAAAAATTCAGCTCCCTAAAGGCTAAATAGCCATAGCTTTAATGCCAGAAATAACAAAAAAGCAGGGATGGAGAGAAATTAACAAAATTTCAGGTGCTTGTGTAAAGTTTTATGTCATGGATCATTTCCACATTCTTCTTACTGTCTTTTGCTCCTCTAAAAATTCCTATTCTGTGCTTCTGTCCCAACTCCATTCAGCCAACTCTCCTTACTCCCTTCCTTCATTTTTCCTTCCCCTTTAACTCTTGTCATCTAAACTTTTTTTAAGAACACATTCCTTCATAGGAACCAACTCTACATCCTTGTTCCCTGTGTAATGTGGTGAATTGTCAAGGCTTCATACAGCATGACAGAACACTTTGGCATGGAGACAACAACAACTTAAACACATCCTTTTTTTTTCCCTTTCTCATCCCTCTACAATTTGTTGCTGTGATGTTATTCATCTCTATGATGTAATATAAATTTGTGATGTCTGCCTCAGGTGTAGATGGTCGCTCATTTGTGCCATCATAGAGGACAAATCAACCAGCTGCACTTCACATGAGCATCCACGGAATAGCGTAGAGGCAGATGCAATACAAGGAACAAATTTTGCGTGCATAGGAATACATTACTTTTTCCACATTCACATATATGTCTTCCTATTTTGTTCCTAACACTTTCGTGCTTATGATAAGATGGCAAATGTATACTATTATCACAGTCTACGATGACTGCATTAGCTCTGTGATAAAAAAAAATCTCTGTAGTACTATTCCCTTGCTGGAGAAAACATGTCATAACAGAAATACATTTACACAACTGCTCAGCCCCTAAACTTTCTGAAAATAAAGATTTAAAACCATCATATGTCTAATATAAAAGATCTTTGATTACTTCATTCTCATATTATTAGATAGTTTCCTATCAATACTTTGCACTGATTTATGCAAGCATTCAAACAAAGCTGAAGAGACCAAACCTGTCCTCTTCTTTTCCTCTAGAGGATTGTGAGTCTGCAGCAGACTGTTGTGACCGTGGTCCATCGAAGCCCTCATATATGATATCATCATAATCATGCAGTTCCTGAACGTTGAACTGAGGATCTAGAAGGTCCACTATGTCCTCAAATAGCTGGGGACCAAATTATCAGGCTAATTATCATAATGGAAAATATCTTTATGATGCTGACCTTAAAACCTATCTTCTCATATTCAGGAAATTTCTGTATCCCACATGGCATACACAGTTTTAAAACATACATCTTCCCATGAATGGATCATCTGCCACACCAAGGTAATGCTATTCCAGTTCTAGCTCTGGCCAGTTGGCTTCCCACCTGCCTCCTCACTCCCTCTCTTCCACCAAATCACTACTGTTTATAATTGTATAAGCAAATCCAAATCTGCATGAACAGATTACTTATCAGTCTAATTTAGTGAACCTCTCTACTGGCAGAAGACTGGGCACTTTGGAA
Organism: Ellobium chinense; assembly: GCA_033807755.1. NCBI lineage: Eukaryota > Metazoa > Mollusca > Gastropoda > Ellobiida > Ellobiidae > Ellobium > Ellobium chinense. The sequence continues at coordinate 837,027 of JAWQUT010000182.1, read as the reverse complement.
AGATTATCTCTTCCAGAATGAGTTCTGAAGCATGTAAATTATCATGTACAAAAATTTGCTTCAAAAGGATCAGCAGGTTCTAAGGTGGATTTTGGAGGTCTTTATAGTGTACCGTATCTTTAATATCATACCCGTAAATAAAAGACCTTTTACATATATTTCTAAAGATTTTCACATTCTGGCAACTGTGCAACACTAATATTATTTTGCTAAATCTAGGATAATTAAAATAGATTTAAACTTAACACAGCATGTTCAAGCTTGCAAAGCTTCCAAGTTCCAAGTTTTATTTTCACTGCCACACACTGCCATTATTTGATTTTAAACAACAGTTTCCACAATATCCCAAAATTCTTTCTTATTCCTCCACACAAGATTATGATCATAGAATGCTTTATCTATATGAAAACACCATTCAATGAAAAGAACAAGTCAATAATGTCTAAATGACAAGAACTCAAGAACTCTGAATCAAGGATAAAATTCATCAACAATTATTAATGGTGACCAAACAGGACTCTTCTTACTGTGATTCAAAGGTCTATTCTATTTATCTCTAACATTCAGCAACAATTCAAAGAAATGTATGCATTTTGTTATCCTTGAGATTTATAGGTATGACGTGTCAGAACAAATGCTATCCTGAACGACTGACATAAAAATGGATGGACTGATTGACTTCCTGAGTAGTTACTGTGTAACATAAATTTGAAACCTAAGGAGCTGCAAGGCCAGCGTGCATGGGATTCAAGAAAATTCATCAACAGAAAAACTAACTGAAGCAAACGCAACAAGAATTCAAAGGCCAAAAAATTTGATTGATACTTTTGCAACTAATTCTTTTTGGCTCTTCATTGTTGACAGCTGCTGTAGTTTGTGCTTGAATATTCGTTGTCGCTATGGAGATATGACATGTAGTTATTATGATCACAACGTTATAATACAAGTAAAATCAATGGTAGGTCAAGTGAGCCACCGTGACATTAGTACCAGTTATTCCGAGTGAAGGAAAAAAATAATCTGATCTCTTCTCTTGCTATAGTTGTGCAAGTCAGGCTGACAATGCAGTTGTAACAGAAATGCACTATGGATGGTTATTCTCTTAATTCTTTATGAATTTTATGTCTGTGATAATTTTAGGCTTTCACAGTACCAGAAAAGTATTCACTCTACATTTTACAATATTAATTTTACAACACTCACAGAAATATTTTGATGTTCACAACCTACCTCAGGCGCCACACTCTCTTCCAGATGTGGATAGAGGGCCAAGGGGTGTTTTAGCAGCCCTTGCTCAACCTCATTGATGTAATCCCTACGTTGTTGCTGTTGTGGGGTGACCTTTGAGTAGCAAGTCTGGTAACGGCTCAGCCGCTTTCTTGCTGCTTGTTGCTTGACATATTCCATGTTGTTGTTGTCATTTTGCAAAGCTGGGCCAGGGCCTTTACCTCGCTAGAGACAAATGTAACCTAAGACTCATGGCACACATGACAGCCAACAGCACAAATTTAACCCCCCCTAAGGCAGTCATCTCCCCCCACCCCCTTCCAGCAATCTAGCACACCAGCATTAAGTATTTCTAGAAAACAATTTAGTTGAATGAATAAAGTACATGCACTCTGACTGGCCCATCAGGATATGAAATTATTATGATGGTAGGGAAATTCATATGTGTGGATTTTGCAAGCAAACTAGCATGTCCTGGTGGCATGAAGACACAAGACAGCATGACAAATATTCTACATGTAAGGTAAACATGGAGCAAGTATTAAACAGAGTGAGGGATGGCCTGACAGAAAGCACTAGAAACAGATATATATCAAGGATGACTACATAAACGACTCAAGACAGACTGGAGGTAGTAGGAAGCCTTGAGAAAAAAAAAATTCACTATAGCATTGTTTCCTGCATCCTTTGTAGTTAAACATTTTTTTTCCTGATTGGCCACAGTGAGAATCAGACTCCAAGGGCTCATATTAACTGGGAAGCTTGAAAAAAATGTTACTGGAAGTTTAAACAATAGAAGACTAATTGTAGAAGGCAGTCCTCCGAACTGGCAAGGAATCAAGTCAACTGCATGCAGGTATTTTCTCCGTTGGTTTTTTTTTTCTGAATCTTCATATAATAAGAAAGCTTTTATTTTTTTAATTACTTTCCCTGTAGCGAAATTAATGTACAACTTACAATTGGTTTTCATAATATTCCTTGACTCAGAAGTTTATCTGAAAGATGAGAGCAGTGCCAGAAGACTGCCTTAAATCATTTAGCATCTTGACCAAAATTTCAATCATTCTACCTTAATGAAATCACTGCCTTGAACGGCAGGAGGCAAACCATCCCTGAAATCATCAAGTCCATCTTTGAGGAAAAGCCAGTTGTGAGCATTATTGCTATGAATCCTCTCACCCGGTTTCAACTGTTTGATGTACTTTGTTTGGAGCCGTTCTTTATACCTGGAAATCACAGGAAGCATGGATATACAATAAGTAGCATGAACACCCATTCTCGGAATGGAATATCAGGTAACTAAAATAAGATTGTCTGCTACATGAAGATCCTTGTATCATTGTGATGCCATAGTGTGCACTGTCACCCAATGAATAGGACACTACTCGATGACTATTTTTGAGAGTTTACCCTCTGTCACAGTGTTTGACAGCTTCACACTGCATGGCGCCATCAATTAATGCAAAGTATAATTCAAAATTTTAACCTCATCTGTAAACAGGGCAAAATGGCAAAGACTTGCCCATACATTGTTAACGGGACCCAGTTCACACACCATCTTGACCCAATACTGGGCCAATGTTGGCCCCTAAGTCAGCATTTATATTGGGCCAAGCTTGGCAGCCAATATTGACCATGATTGGGGATGAAAATTTGGCACATTATGGCTCCAAAATGTCCTGCCAAGATGGAGCCAAGACTGTGCCAAGTTTGTGCATCTTCTTGCACCTTCTTCAGTGAGCAGGAACTGACGTTCAACTCCTCTGTTGGATTTCATGCAGGTTGACGGCAAGCTTGGGTCATGTAATGCAGTAACGTGTTACATTTTGTAACACATCACATTTTCATGTAACACAAGGAATAATGCCTTACACCTGACCAAAATGTAGTGCAGAGTGTAACGAATGACGCCATATTATGATATTTTGTCAGTCATGCCCATTAATGTGTCTGAGCTGTTTCATAAAATTTAGATTTCGATCTACAACCAAATACGGGCTGGCATAGCGCTCAGATATAAGCCCCGTTAACTAGCTTACAACTATAAAGAAGAACAGGAAGACAGCAAAAAACTGTGTCATTACCAGTTTTGGGGCTTCACAGGTTTATTTGTGAGAGTCTCCACAAGGGCCAGGTCGTATTTCCTTTCAGCCATTGTGACATCTACAAATGAATACCTGCTTCCAGCATTGTAAATTAACGTTCGTTAATTAAACGATCATCGCAGGAGCGCCATCCGCCATTTGTTTACTGGTAACCATTTCCGGTTTGTTGTACGATACGTCAGTGTCGTGTTATGATATGAAATTAATGTGCTACTTCTTTTGATGACATGAAAGTTACTTAAATAGTTGTCTTACAACCCGTTATAAATGCCGTTCAATTATCTATGCTACTGTGAGAAAACAATATATAATCAAGTTGCCATAGCAACGGTGCTCCGGCTGCTTTCCCTTATTAGAACTCTTTAATGTTTGGTGGTGACTATCTTTTTGGTTTCCGTAATCAATTTCAAGGTGGAACCTTGTGCTATATGTAGGTGGAAAGGTATTTCTTCTTCCCCCTTTCCTTATTTTACACCCTCTTTATCGCCATAGCTAATTGTAAATTATTAAGATGATTAATATTCAAGGACAATGAAGGAAGTGAGTAGCTGGTAACATAATACCAAGAATAGACCCTCAGGTACAGGGTGAGGGATGAAATAACTTTTTTACTATCCAAAGGAAAATTCCATTCCAATGATTATCTAACTTCATGCACATTACACCGTGCGTCCTCATTCAGCATAAAGGGTATACAGTTACACAACACTTCCATTGCTTCTGTATTTGAAAAACTCAACAATGCTGAAAACTCCAGCTGCTTCACATACGATCGTGAGTATAGAGGATCGATGTCATTAATGGGTCCCAAATATTTTGCTTGGCAGCAAGACTCCATTTCATTAAAATTTGGCCAATCCCCAATTTCTGCCTGGCATGGGTGGGGACATTCCTACAGAATATTTTCTGGGGTCTATCCACAAAACCAATATTACAAACATATATTATTGGCTCTATTCAATAAGTACCTAACACAGAATATGCTGCAGTTTGTCAATCTTCGGTTTGTTCCTTGCAACTTTTAGTTAATCTGAATGAATTATTTCATAATATGTATACGTCACTAGATAATTGCAACATTATTCCAGATAATAGCAACTTTTTAGTATCCAAACTTGATGCAAAGATCAGTAATTTAAGACTTATGGCTAACAAAGAAAGCATGCCATGGATAGAATGTGATAATATGGTTCCTCCTCCACTAAGATTAAGTTACCTGCAAATGTGATCATGATCACATGATAATCATCATGATGTCGGACTCCCAAACGGATCGCCCATTATTATGATAGAATCGTTTATATTGCTTCTCTTATGTTATGCTAGGCAAGTGGAAGACAGAACAGAGACCCAAACCACTGACCACAAAAATTCATGTCTGAGTTCTCTTAGATGGCTTTTAGTGACCGACCAATAAGACCTTGATCAGACTGGGCATGGCTTTTGACGATCCCAAGCCTAATAAAAAGGAAGTTGGGATTATGTGAAGTCAGTCACTTCAATGGTTATAGCTCATTTTATAGGGCTGCCAACCAGTTAGCATATTATCCTGAAGCTGATTAGACTAAATTTGAAAAAGCTAAAAAAAAAAAAAGCCCTAATGTTTTGCCGTACAGGTAATGATGTATGTTACCCGCCAACTCCAGGCCGATAGTCTTCAACATGTTTCCTTAGATTTCCGGTTGAGCATGCGCATTGACAAGCATTACATTCCACTGTTTACTTGCTCTGCTAGAAGTCAGGCCTTCATGAAAACCGGTTGGGATGGCTGCAAATATGAAGGTATGCTTTAACATTACATAGTTTAGATCCAGTATGCGTAGACTGACTGGTAGATATCTAAATCTAGATCTGAATTAAGATAACTTAATGGAGCGGAGCAGCTCCGGCATTGGTTGGGTGCCGATTCCGCAGACTTCACAATCTCTCAACTCTGACTCTCACCCACAGTATATAATAGTGCTTAATCTAAGACTAAATGAAGTGGATCTGCTGTCTTGAGAAAAAAAGCAGACTACAGTCCTGATCTTGCACTACAGATGTTGTGTTGGAGTCTGTAATGAGTGCTTCGGTCTAAACCTCACCTAGGTCGATCAGTTCGTCGAGTCAAACAAAAACACTGACCAGAATTCCCTATTTCTTGAATACCCCATTCCACAAGTTTAACAAGTTTACAAGTTTAACAAATAAAAATATATATGGAACAAAACAGGCCTGAGGAATGACATCTTGTTAACTTCAGACAGGTAGCACAAACCTGTTGTGAGGCATTTCGGCAGAGTTGGGCACGTTCACGGAAAATCGGGAACTGCGTTCCGTTCTCCGTTCAGTGCCAATATAGGGAACTGTGTTCCGTTCCCCGTTCAGCCGAGACTTTCAAATTCCGTTCCGTTCACCCGTTCCACGTCTGAGGAACTTAGTTCCGATCTCCGTTCCGTTCCGTTTACTTTTCCCGCCGAAAATAGCACGTGTTTCCGACTGCTGATTTCACAAAGGGAAAGGAGGATTTTGATGTTTAATGAATGTTACTCTGTGTGTGAGTATTTTCCATGGAGAAGTTCAGTTTCGGAGGCGCAAGATGTAACTGTTACTTGGTGATGAAGAACATGATACCATTCATCCCTTCCTTAAAAGACAAAAAAAAAAACAACATCCAGATTCATTTAATAACTCAAAGTGCAGTGTGCGCCACAAAAACAGAAAAAAATTTGAACCTCTCCTCCTTCCAGAATTCACTACAAGTGAGAGAATCTGGAGAAATGAAGTACATACCATACATACTTACAGTTTCTTATAAATTTGAGGATTTATTTACGATTGCACGGCCCCCCCCAAAAAAAAAATAGAGAGATTGTGATATATTCGAGATCATAAAGGCATGAGTCACAATTTTGGACAAAAGTCGCTATTACAGTAAAATCCTGGCATTTCTTGTTCTTAAAGTCGATGTAATCTGTTGCCTGGTTCTGGTTGGTTCTAAACAGGTATTTTTTAAAGGATCCTTGACAAGCAACGCTGCAATTACAATTGCCGACGTCATGTGTATGAAAACCAGTGGGCCATCTTCCTAACCCACTGCCGCCCTCCGCTTTCTTCGTGTGTACTATATCCCGCCCCTAGTTCTCTAATCCTCCGCCCTTTTCACCTGCCCATCTACGTTACCCAATGAGCCTTTATTTCGCTTTCCATAATTATTTATGGCTTTCAAGTTGGTGTTCAACTGTCAGGCACCACTCACGGTCACGATACAGTCCTCTCGATGGGCGTAGCGTTGTTTCGCGAGAGACGGACTTGAGGCGGTCAAGCCTCCTGACGCAGTCCTGGATACCAGGTGTCATCACGTCTTTATCAGTAAGGAGACACGCTTCACTTGCGATTAAAAGTGATAAGCCAGTCCTTGTTGTGTAATGCGGACGGCAACAGCAGCTTCGTCTCGACGGTCTTATTTACCTGACGCCATAAAAGGGCAGGAGTGACAAACTGATCTTGCCGATTGGAAAAATGACCGTTATGAGGTCGAACGAAGCTGGTGATCCTAGTGCAGCGAGTGCAATAACTGCAGAAAAAATGAAAAAAAAAAAAAACCTGGTCCTGATGTGTGAACGGAATTTGAACGGACTTGAAAATGAACTTAGTTCCGATCCGTTCCCGAAAAATCACGAACTCCGTTCATGATCGCGTTCATAATGAAACAACGAAACTCCGTTTGCTCCATTCACGAAACTGGAACTAAGTTCCGGAACTTAGTTCATATGAACGGAGTTCCACCCAACCCTGCATTTCGGTTTCCAAATTTGTCTTCTCATGTCTTGTCAGAATATTGAGCCTCTGTAGTAGCTGTGAATACAACAGTTTTTATAATATTCTCCTTCACAAAATCTCAGGACCAATGAAACTGAACTGTGATATATTTAAATGATCTGCATATGAAGTTGTGAGAGAATAGACAATGATTAAAATGTACTGTTTTTCCTTCTTTTCAGCGCATATTCAGCCTGCCTGAGAGGGCTCATGGGCAGGGACCATTGACATATGCATGGCAGAGAACACATGGAAATTACTTAGCTACTACTGGGTATGGTTGATTTGCTATCAATGCCAGTTAAAAATTTTAATGATTCCGTTTGAAAAAGCTTGGCACTTTTATGGAGTTTGTGAGCATATGAAATCTGCTTTTCCCAGCCAAATGAAGTTGTGTGATTTACTCTACTGATGACTGAAAATAGCACTTATAGCTTGCAAAGATGTAAAGTACAAGAAGGAAATGGAGCACTTAAAGACAGAAGTGGGAAGTAAAAGGACACAACAAATATGTATATTCACACAGAGTAGAATAACGGCATAAGTGCTCAAAAAGAGAGAAAATGGAAGAAAGTGACATGGCAGGAATCGAACCCAAGACCTCTGGTTGAGCACCTATCACCTTGCTGTCAGTTCAGGATCAGCTAGACATCAATATATTTATGTCTATAATGCTTCTTTTGATAGGTAGCTTGGACTGCTTGGTGGCTGGGTTTTTTTCAAACAGAAGACTTGCTGTAATAGTACTAAGGTCAAGACCTTTAAGCCTTTTGAGAGCCACATTTATTGTTCTTAAGGGAACAGGACCTTGGCTTGTGGAAAAACTGGACACCTGTATACAACATGATGTCATTGGTAGTTGGTGTGAAGAAAGAGACTAAATACTTCAATATATGTATATAATATCTGCATTTAAACAAATATTATTTTTGCAGTACTTTTCTGAGTATCAGCAATTCAAAGGTAAAGAGCAAAATGCACAACTTTCAATCAGTCTACAAAAATTGCTGAAACCTTGTGGATTGGACTGATCTGGCTGGTCAGATTTTATAGGCACTGAATGAAGTAATGTCACAGTCATATTCAGAAATTGAAAGCAGACCATTTGACACGTATAGGCAACTTGGAGCATAATGTACAAAAGCAGAGTGGAGCATAATGTACAAAAGCAGAGTGGATAGATTGACATTCCTAATTCGATGGGTCAGTCCAGTGGTTTAAAGATTGAAGTATTTGCTTATATCAGAACAAACAAAGATTATCATTCTAGCATCAATTTAGGACTGACAACCATTAAAAGTACCATTCTGTTTCCACCATGAAACTCAAATCAGGAATTTTGTCTTTGGACTCTGTGTAGCTCATAAGAAGTAAGTGACATCATTTTCTTAAGAACTATGAAAGAGCACTTCAGCTATTAATAAGATTTTATGGTTAATCTTGCTCCGAACATAGAGCAGTACAGAGTGTTAATTTGACACTCATGGAATTGTCAAAAAGCTTAGGATCTCATGGTAACATTTCATAGCTAATCATACTCCTTCATTTGTTTTTCTTAAGACATTTAGAAATATACTTACAGGAAACTTTTCCCTTACTTTCTGAATGGAGCTAAACCTGCTTTACATTTCATCACAAACCAGGTCAGACAGCAGTGCTAAGATTTATGATCGCCACGGTGACTTGAGAGGGAATGTCTCTCTGCCTGGGTGAGTGTAGAGGGCATTTCATCTGTTGTGATAGTTTTTTGGCAGTGATGCCTCTCAATTTAAGGAATATTATTGAGATTTATTGCTTTTAATCACAGTGTAAGCAGTTATTCTTGAACAGACTGGCTGCAAAGAGTGAAAAAAAAATAGTTGTGCAAGACATAGTCTACGAGCAACAGTCTGAGAGTGAAAGTGATGCTGAAATCAAATTTTATTTTGAATTCTAATATTTGGAGCTATATTTTACCAGCTAACATAACAAGTTATCACTTTCAAAATTTCAGTACATTAAATTCTATCAACATGGGCAGTTGAAATTGTTACAAGCTTTTAACACTATTTAAAACTCTTTGATGCATGATGGATGAATATGTGATGTTGATAATAATATTGGTCATTGTAATAGCTATTGCAGAAATATGTATTAATGATGATGGCAAATTTCGTGTGTAATCACTTTGTTAATCAATGAGCATTTTTGTTGTAGTTGTTTTGTTTTGATACTTGCACTAAGACATCTTCATGGCAACCTTTGTGGTTGTTGATTTTACTTTTCATAAGAACTTATAGACCTCACTCATGTCATTCTCATTATGCAGGCGCTGCACTGGCCTAGGCTGGGATCAGGATGGGGACACCTTAGCCTTGATCTGTGAAGGTTCTTCGAGTATTTTTCTGTGGGACACGAACACACAGAGATTTCAACAGATCGACAGTGGCTTAAAGTATGAAATCTTTGTCAAATGTTGGACAGCTGCAAGGCTGAACCTTTCATTGTATTAAGGATGGAGGGCCTAACTTATATATAATGATGATAACAGTAATATTCATGATTTCACATTATCGTCTATTCAAGAATGCTGTTATTCGTAGTTTCTGTTAGCCAAAAGCTAGTGTTATATTTACAGGCATTGCTCAACTAAGCAAGTGAATTTTGCTCAAAGACAGCTCAAGTTTTATTTTGTGAAGAAACAGATTTCCTAAAGTAATTCATATAAAATAATGCCAGCTTACCTAATCTTCTCTGGATTTATTTCTTGGACCATACTGACTGTTTAAAGTTGACTTTAAAACCTGACAATTTTTCCTGAATATTGTGTGCATTAAATTTATTCAACAAAGACTATCCATGTTAGTCATAATCATACAGGCACAAATGAAATCATAAAAGTTTAGAGGGTGTAGCCTTACCCTGTTTAAAACAACCCTGCTACTTATGGGCCAAGACTGTGTTTAAGTTGACTGTCTTTTCTGTAAGGCTCATAGCATGAACATTTATTACCTCTAGAGCTAATGAAAGAGAGTATGGCTGTGACCTGTTATGAAATGAGTAATGATATTTATGCTGAATTATCAGTAATTCTGATAAAATATTATTTTCCCACTGACTACAAGGATTTTGATTAGGCAGTGCATCATTATTTTGATGCAAATATGGACATATTGGCCATGTAAACATGAAAGTTCCCAACAAAAATCAGTAAGGATAATCAGGTCTTTATCTGTGCTTGCACTTGCTCACATTTATTTTCAGAGACACACTAACATTCTTGACATGGTCAAAGGTTGGAGCACAGCTTGCTGTAGGAACTGCAAAAGGAAATTTGCTTATATACAATCATCAGACTTCACGGTAGGTGTTTAGATATTAAAACGCATACAAGGAATAGCTGAAATGCCTACTAATATAGTCTTGTAAAATACATTTGCCATTGAGCAACTGATTGCAGACTGTAGACAATTGCATTGACTTAACTGCTCTACAGAGAGGATTAGCGCTGTATTGTCTGGCCTGTTTTTTATGTCTGAAAGTGGTGTTCAAATTATTTGAAATGTAAAGAGCCATAGCTGAAGTTATGCAACAGATTAACATTTATATAAGGAACTTGTGTTTTACTATACAAAGGAGAGAAAGTTCATATAAATTTACCGCAAAGGTCATGAAACTGTTTTTTGCCCTTAGAGGAAATGTTAAGTGTTTATTTTTTAACAACAGAAAAATACCAATCATTGGCAAGCATACCAAGCAGATCACTTGCGGAGCCTGGAGTGCAGAGAATCTCCTGGCCCTTGGCAGTGATGATAAGACAATCAGCATCAGCAACACTGATGGTGATACACTGAGACAGACACAGCTTAGAGCAGAGCCCTCTGACATCGATTTTTCAGAGATGAAAGGGGATGAACGCAGTTCCATTGGAGAGAATACTGTAAGCAGTGCCATGATCCTCTCATTTTGTTAGAAGTTTTTTGCTGGCAAATCATAAATCTTTTGAAAGTTTTTCATTTATATTCTGTGTTTTTTAACGATTTCAGTTTGTCAAGATAGGCACTGCTATCTCTTTCCATTTACTATTGACCTTGTCTTAGTTGTTCTTTGAGGATAATCTGTGGAGAAAATTGTTTGTCCCATATATAGGATGGTGGCCACACTACTTGCAAGTGATACTGATACCTCCTCTCTACCTTGTCACTAGTAAACATAATAACATATGCCAGTTCACAGAAATACATATTTTAAATCAGTCAGGATCCCAGGACACTCCTGGGTCCGTACAATGCAATGTATGTCACATTCTGTCCCCTGTCACACATTTTACTTCCATTTGTACCAGCTTATATTGTATGTTTCTGATAATCTCTGCATTTCCTCAGTCAGTGTTTCATTACAATAAAATGTTTTCTTTATTCTCCAGGTCAGTGTGAATGTGGCCAGGAAGACTTTATTCCTCTTTAACATTAATGATCCAGACAACCCTATAGAACTGGCATTTCAACAGCGTTATGGGTCCATCGTTGCTTACAAATGGTAAGTGAACAGAAAATGATTTTGCTGAGTGGATCTGTACATGATTACAAATAGTAAGTTTAACGCAAAACGACTTGTCTGTTTCTCACAAAATTCAATAGAAATAAATGCTGGTAACATTTAGTAAAATTTTCTCCCAATCATAATCTCTTGTTTATGTATTTTTGCCCATATGTTACCATGAGTACATTAGGATGATAAATCTCTGGGTATTGACAATAACAGTGTTGCAATTTTAAAGTCTTTTCCATTCTTGATGTTCATCTGTAAATAAGTTGAAAGCTGGATTTCTAATCTCACCTAACAAAAGCAAAAACAAGGAAAGGAATAGATAGGCTGATGTAAGTGGACTAGCCATTTGTAAATTTAGCTTAACTTGTTACTTGCTACTTGTTATTTGTTGCCAGAAACATCATCATAGCACTCCGAATATGTCCATAGGTGCTCCGATCCCTGCACCAATAACCTCCTAAATGAAAACAAGCTAAATCTGCCGCTTGACATCTGGTTGAGGATAGTTCTGTTCCTTCCAGCAAGCCTACAGCTCCTCGCACTTCCTTTCTTCCCATGACCCATCTCCTTCATACAACCCACTGCAGGACTGTTGTGCCAGGTTTTGTCCTTCGCTTCCCTTAGTTTCTTTTTCAATTCCTTGAGGATATCTGCCTTATCCAGCTTGAGCACACCCCCAATTTGTGCCCTGTCTGCCAAGGTATCAGCAGTCTTGTTCCCATGTACTCCAGCATGGCTGGGACAGTACACACACATGATTGCTCTGATTGTTATGCTTTGAATGATTTGCAGCTTTGTGAGTCTAGTATTATCACAGTGTTGTTGGTTTTCAGCCTTATAGATGTTGCAATCCATTGCAAAGCTTGAGTTACAGCCTCAACTTCCATTCTCTTAACTTGAATGCTAGCAGCATTCCACATTCACAATCAAGTGTCCGTTGACTTTCTTATATATTGTAGGTGCTGAGCTGGCACTTTTTGATTCTTCTTGATGTAATTTTGTGCTCACCAGTCATAAGGTATCAGAGTCTTGTCAATGACAACATATGTTGCGAATAGTTTTTGATCCAATTTTTTTTTATTAACAGGTTTGGGGATGGCTACATATTGATTGGGTTTTCACAAGGATATTTTGTGGTCATATCAACCCATATGAAGGAAATTGGACAGGTAAGCTTTACAGCTGGGCCAGGTTTGGTTTTCCATCTTCCTCTGCAGTGTTCTGTCTGTTTCGTACTTGACTTTTCTGTATAGTTTTATTCTCAATGACATGATTTACTCATAATTTCCAATAGTTTTATATTAGGGGTGGTAAAACTTTGATTACCTTAACATTCAGTGTTCCAGATTTCTTAAGCTGAAGTTAGTTACACTTGAAGACACTTAATAGGAAATTTGTGGAATTAGCTACACCTTTTCATATATTCTTAAACCTATTTTGATTACTCATGAAAGCAAAAAATCACTGCAGACGGCCAAGAGATTCTCTGAACCCCAGTTTGCCTATAACACAGCAGCCAAGGTTGTGCATGATGAAGGATCACATTGCAATTGGTTAGAAATGAGGAGATAGCCCCAGTTTGGCTGGTCTTGACTCAAGTAAGACAGCGGTGGAGATCACTTCTGCAGGGGCTGATTTATTGCAAGGAGAAAGAGAAGCCAGTTTAACTTGAAAACATAGGGTGTTTAGGGATAAAGAAATGCTTCGTAATAGGCATGTTTTATTAATCAATTTTGTGTAACAAAATACATTAGGAAATGTTGTGACTTGCAAAAATGTTTTGTAATACCACTAGTTTCATATGGAGGGTTTTGTTTAAAATAAATGTGTTCAAGTGTGTATTTATTAATGACTTTATCTCACTTGTTTATTCCTTTCTTGCTGCTCAGCATACCCTTAACATTCTGTTCGTAGCTCTTAACATCTGATAATAGCTATTCAAGCCAGAATAATAAATTCAGTAGGGAAAGGAGACACTAGGTTTGGGAACCTCTAGATAGGATAGACTCTCTCCTGTGCTAGTTCACACTAAAGATATTACAGTAGTAAATTGTCTGAGTATCCCTATTTCACTTTCCCCCCATCAATTTTTTTTTGTTGTTTACCTGGAAATTCTCTTTTATTAATTTCCTCACTGAAATGTACAATTTTGAAATTTCTGTAAGCCACAGTGTAAACCAATTTTCACTGTTATGTCCCCAGCTGCAACACTTGCTAAGGACCATGATTTGATTGATGACTAGCGCTCACAGTAACATGGATGGGGTGACAATAAAACAACAACATTAGTGATTGTGAAATAATAATGCACAGTGACAATCCTTCTGTTATCTAAAAAGTTCAAAGTGGTTTCTCTTCTTCATTATAGGAATGTTTTCAAGCCAGAAATCACAAAAACAGCCTCACAAGCATAGCTATTTCTACAGCTCTTGGCAAGGCAGCCTCTTGTGGAGACAACAGGTACAGTCACAGCATTCTGAGCAGTATCTCTTAGGAACATAATACTCTTAAATTTTCACAAGAATAGTCTGGTTACTGAGCCAGAAAATGTGGAGTCTTTAAAAGCAAGACTATACATGTGACAAATTCATAGATGCCAGTCTGTGAAATAACTTGATGATGTGAAATTGTTATTGTCTTGCACAGTATTTAATTTACTGAAATTTTGTAAAATTGCCTAGATGTTGCTCATAGCGTGTTTTGTAAACAACATTGTACAGAAGCATACTTTTAGTAAACAGTATTGGTATTGAGATAAAGTATGAAGTATCATGATAATAACTTTACATTTGTACCAATATTACCTATTTCAAAATATTTAAACATTTGATGATCTCCAAATTTCACACAAAAGAGTTTTTTTCCATTTACAAATTTGTATGTCAAGTGAATGACAAAATGTATTTTGATTCATGAAACAACTGACTACCTAAATGCCAGAACTGAGCATTTCATAACCACTTATTCATATCTTTCTTCTTTCATGCTTAGCATCAAGATCCATGACTTGTCTGACTTGAAAGAAATGTATGCCATCATAACGCTGGAGGAAGAACGCAGCCTGGCCCGCATTGATTGGACTGATGATGGACAGTTGTTGGCTGTGTCCACACCCAGAGGCAACTTGCATGTCTATCTGGCCCGCCTGCCTATGCTTGCATCCACAAACCAAACCCGCATTGCCTACTTAACATCCCTCTTAGAAGTTACTATAGAGGACAACATTGCTCAGGTAAGAGTGGTGACAGTGCACAACCCAATAATGTCATTTAATAATGGAATGAGGAATTTGAAGTCAAATGACATTGTATAAAAGTCTTACAAATAGTTGTATGCCAGAATTCTTGCCTATACCTAGTGGTGTGGCTTTTAGGAACAGAGTTCATACCGAGAAAATCATGGAATGTTAAGATGTGATTCTAAGCCATGAAAGACATGATTGCAGAAAATCATGAAGTCATGCAGATTCTTGGAGAAGTCCTAGAAACTTCAAATGATGTACCCCTTAGGATATCATAATGATGAAAACTTTATGCTCAAGTCTTAAGAAATTCATTTCATAAGTCAGCCTTTTACAATGATTTGGTGCACATTACATATTTACCAATTCTTCTTTAATGTAGGTCTGTTATATTTAGTTTTTGTCCAAAATCAGTATACTGTACATCAATTTAAAATAGAAATCAAACTTTCCAAAACTGTGTTCACCTTTGTAACTTCTGTTTAGTTTTTCCTAAATTGTTTAGAACGTCGTAAGACATCCCTTTTACACTGAATGCTCTTAGTGCCAGTGCCTGTTTTTGTAAGTACGGTGGTCTGAAGTCTTTAAGCTTTGAAGAAACTTTTTCCTGACAGGTATAAAAACAAATTTAACTTGTAGCTGTTGATCCTTATCATTTTGTTAATGAATCTATACATCAGGATGAGCCCCTGGCCATTCAGGTAGAAGTGGAGCCGTCATTTGTAGGCATCGGCCCCTATCATGTTGGTGTAGGAATGAACAACAGAGCATGGTTCTATTTGCTTGGAGAAACAGGTAAGTTTTAGTGTCAGAGAGAGAGTCTTTATTAACTTATGACCAGCCATTGTTCAGGTCTAGTCAAGAGTGCACGCTAAAGAAGCTGATTCTGTCTATGGAGAATGGCTTCCAACTAAGCACTTTAAACAAGTTTGTATCGTCTGCTGTTATAATATGGCTCAATACAGGTTCACTAACAGTTGACAGCAAGAGATCAGCAGTGTGCTTGAGGTACTAAGAGTAGCCATTATTGAGGCAGTGATCTGGTGTACTGATGAAGGAAACTGTTTTTGTTCTTCACAATGCTTGTTCCACCAAGATTAAAAAAGTATGTACTATTGCATATCCACGCTTGGCATGACAGCTATGTTTTCATTACTAGTACATGAAAACAGAAAGTTTCACAATAAATCAAGGTCTCAAGATCGGCAATTATATGAGGTATAGAAATTCTTTCAGTAAATTTTTATCATTCCTAGTAGTTGTTGCAGACATTTTATGATTTGATTTTCATCTCTTGTTTTCACTGTGTAGAAATCTTAAGGTAGCAGAGATGCACAATATTTGTAGATTGGGGATGATTTTTGAGGAGAGAGAATCAGGTTTTTTTATATGCGTGCTGTGATGAGTATGGACAGGTTTGATGGAAATTTGACTCTCTTCCATTGTCCAGTTCCAGCTGTATTAGACTGTGGTCATGCTACACATATTGAAAGTGATGAAATTATAATGCATTTTTGGTTGTTGTGATGGCCATGAGGATGATGGGTGCTTTAAGTAAAACTACTTTATCTGCATTTTGTTTAAAAACTTTATTAAGTGGTACACTTTCACTGATACCATATCATTTTGCTATTCATACAGTAATGTAGTTCTTGGACATCTGACAATTGAATGTTTTCCCAATAGGTCCTGAACTCATGAAAGACAGCA
The DNA here is from genome assembly GCA_033807755.1 of Ellobium chinense. Lineage (NCBI taxonomy): Eukaryota > Metazoa > Mollusca > Gastropoda > Ellobiida > Ellobiidae > Ellobium > Ellobium chinense. The sequence goes on along the minus strand of JAWQUT010000182.1, from coordinate 820,413 downwards.
GGGAGTACCTGGGCACAGTGCAGGCCATATATTTGAATGCTGACTATGCTGCAGTCATTTTTGAGGGGAAAGTGCAGCTTCACATGGTAATCAGTATAGCAATTTGGTAGTTGTAATGGTCGGTCGCACTCTTACAAGGTATTTTGGGTGATTTCTTCCACCAAAGTGATCCAGGTTATTGGGTCAAATTAACATGGGCCAGGGTGCAGTTGTCAGGTGCAGTTCACCACCACTGCCTTGGATGATTAATAATAGTTAATTTGTATGCTTTGTCCTTATCTCTACATGCTTAACTCTTTTACTGCAAGATAATTTCTAATGCAGCATATGCCCTTGGCAGTATGAATACTCTTTGCCTGTGCTGAGAAGAATCCACAGTATCCCAACAAATCAACAATCATGCACTGTATGGGTGATGCCCACCATTATCACACACTGATGCACATGTACTGATTCTTGTATTGTGGGTGAAGGAGCTTTCAGATTTCAAGCAGTTTGCACTAAAATAGCAAAGAATAAGTTTCTAGCAATAAAAAATGTGTCTGTTTACTTTGCACATAACAGGGGAAGGAATTATTATTAATTAAATAACACTAAAATTCTGAAGAGTGTAAATGGCCTTTAGGATCATTTTCATTCTATTACCCATAGTGTCTAGTTATTGTATTTACTTTGGAAAGACATGGAAGCAGAAATTAACATATCATCATTCTGATTCCACATTTGCTTAAGTCATTTTTTTTATGATATTTTTTATGAGTTGTTCATTACTTTGATTTTCCATTTATCTTCTTTCTCCCATTAAAAGTAAAGTTTTGACTCATTATTCTATTCCAATTTTACAAGCTAAATAACATCTGCCTCATTGTTTTGCTTTGAGCAACAGATTGAGAATACTAAATTTCACAAAACCTTAAAAAGTGACCGGTGAAAGTGAAATGACCGTGATAGAATATTTAAACATATACCCCTAACTGATTATGTAACTATGTATTCTGGGTCAGATGAGTGACTGAATGCATGGTTGACAGATGTAAACATATCTTTCCTGACTTTACATTAGCCACCGTCCTTATACTGAATAGCAAGGATATTGAATGCATTGACTAAATCAGAGGACACAGGCACTCCTCTTTCGCTCAAATACTTAATAAGAACACACATACAGTATCATAAGACATATCAGTATAAATGAGCCATAGCATAATACCCCCATTCTTCGGCAAAACTGCCATCATTCAGGCTGGTGAATTCCTATGTTCAGGTTTTTGGGGTTTTTTTTGGCATAAATTCTGTTCAGCTGAATTTGTTTGTTCGGTCAGTCCATTTCTCATCTTGTGTGTTTAGCTGTTGTCCTCTCTTTTTCCGCTGTGATGCTCTTTTCTCTTTTATCCAACATCACATTACATTGATTGTTCTGGTTCACAGATTGAAGGAGAAGCTGCAGGAACTACAGATGAGAGAGAATCCAGGCTGTTCCCAGAACCAGATCAGAAGAACTGCAAAATAACAACACATGCTATGACTGCAGACTTTCTGATCTATGGCACATCTGTAAGATTTAGCTGTGGACAATTATATAGTTACAGTATTAATAAGTTTAAAGTATGATTAATTTTAACTCCTAGTTTTTTTAATGTCCGACTCTTCTTGCAGTTTTTCATTATTGTCAGTACAAAAATTGCTAACAAACTTCAACATTTCGAAACCACAGACCATTGTTAGAGCTTTTATTGGATACTGATGATAGTTCAGTGAGCACCGTGTAAAATTTTACATCAGTTCAGTGAAGTGCCAAGTTCAGAGGCTGACCAACAATTTTGTCAGTTTTTTGTTGTTTTTTTTTTTTTTGGAATAGCATCTTTAAATTTAGTAACATTTCTTTTTCAGCTTGGAGGCATTCATTATTTCTTCATTGAAGACTGGAACTATGTTGTAGAGCACCGGCATGCTGTTGGCATCCGCAAAGTGTTTCCTGATGCAACAGGAGCCCACCTGGTGTTCATGGATGAAAAGAGTGATGGATATGTATATAATTCAGTAAGTGTCTAATGTACTATGTGTGTTCAGTCATCTGAATGTCAGTTTCTAAATTTTGTCAGGATATGTTTGCCTTACTGATTTTTAATTTTGTAAACACACTGATGCATTTAAGATAATAATGCTACAGCGAAGTTTTGGACAGTTTTTCTGATTGTGATACTTTGAATCTCATTCTGAGCTGGAATGCTAGTCAGCAACTTATTTCAGACATGTCACAACAAATTTAATCCAATACCATTTTAAAGTTTAGATTGTATTCACACATAATGATTGGACTCACATGTAATGATGATAAATAATTGAACACTTTCACTCAATCCATACAGGCGGATGACACGGTGATTAGCATCGCTGATTTCTCCCCAACAACCCAAGGTGTTCTGTGGGAAAACTGGCCACTGGATAAGGTAAGGGTTGTTAAGGAGCAGACAGTACTGGCTTTATCATTAGATACCAATAAGTTTGTTCTGCTTCATAATTTGATGTCAAAGTGGAAATGTCTCTATCAGTACATGTGATGGTTTCTTGCAATTTCAAGATTCAGTGAATTTGTGAAATTTTACGGTAATAAGATGTCTCATTCTTAAAATGTTCAGTGAGTGTCTAGCAATTTTTTTTATCTGTTACTGTTATTGTGGGGGTGCAAGAATATCTTTTTACTTTTGTTTTCCCCAGGGAGTCTTCATTGCATATGATGCAGAAAAGATGTACACTTATGTGTATTGCCGGGACTCAGTGCAGGGTAGGAAAGACTTTGATTATGGTGGTCCTTCATACAGGTATAGCCAGCCCTCAGAAGATGACAGTGGAGGCTGTAAGTGCCTTGTGACCTGATTTCCAACTCCTTGCCAATGGGATGGAACTAACGAAGATGCACCCTTGCTAACAACACTTTGATGCCCTTCCACAACTTCCAACCTCAGCATCCTGCGCTGATCCTAGTCATATCACCGCCACTTCTGAATGTTTTGTGTGATTTGCAGTGTGAATCTTTCTCAGTGACAAATAATCAACTACTATAATTTGTTTTGTAAGACGCTGGCGCCCGCATGGTGGTTATGATTTTTGGGATGCATATTTTTTCTTTTGTTCTCCTACTCTTTCTTTGCATTAGGATTTCCTCTGCACTGGGTTCATCCTTCCTTTCCCTTCTTTCCCCCCCCCCCCCCCCCATAATCCCCAACAATTATTGAATAAAACTGCTGTCTTGAAGTTGTCAAGAACTGGCAGCTTCAAAAAATTTTTAGATGCTGTCAGATGCTGCACAGTCATGCTTTCTTGCTTTCACTAAGGTCTCCTTCATTATGAGGAATTTTACAGAATTTATCAAAGGAAGTTGTTTCTTCTTTGCTTGATTTATCACGTTAGTTCTAGTATCACTTCTTCATATCATTTGAAAGTCAGTTGTACAGATACAGATTATCAGTGTCAGGAAATAGTTTACCATTTTGCTCAGCCAGTAGCTTTAAGTAAGGAGCTTGTACCTGTTAAGGCACCTTCACTAATAGTTTAGAGTAAGGCTTCCCACAGACTTCGCCATTGCAGACATTAAAGCTGCCAAATCTAATAGTTAGAAGGCAAGCCTCACCTGCTGAATAACTATGGACAATGGACACTGTCTGCACTTGGATTTGCTTTGTTTTTCAAATATAGATGAATTTATGATGGATTTATTTACATTAACATTCAGAGGAACAGCTAACCAGCAATCTACAAAGTTTTGAAACAATATGGAATGCTATATTTGTGAAATTTGAAACATAGCATTCCCCATTTCCTATCATACCTCTCCTCTCCTTTTATATCTGAGTGGGCCTTGAAAGTTTTCAGTCAGTTTGGTTTCACATACCTGTTTTTATTTGCACTTCATATTTTTTTTGCCTAACTTTCATAATTAGGTCATTTCCTTTTGACTTTGTCTCCAGTTTGGTTTTAATATGATCCACACAGATACACAGTGCGATTAACTGAGTCATAATGTAGCTAGCTCAAGCATTAATTTGTTCATAAAGAAATTCAATTTTTTTGCATTTGCTTGCTCTTGTTGCATCGTATATTTGATAAATGAATACAATAATGGTATGTAGTTCTGTGCATACTTATGTGTGGGTTATTTTGCACATATTCACTTCAGTTTCACCTGATATCTAGGATTTTGAGTTAATATAGTTTCGTGGTGACTTTTGTGTAATTTTAAATTTAAAAATACGTCATGATGTTTGAAAAGTGAATTTGCCGTTGTCAGTGAATTTATTGTTAAGCAAAATTTCAGTGATCAGATTTTGTGGTGGGAATTAATGCTGATCATTTCTGATTTGGAATCAGACTACTTAGTTAATCATGATAGTCTGTACTCATACTTAATTCATATTAATATGATACCTACTGTTTACAAGACAAATGTTTGCTGGTTTGATGATTCATAAATACCATACATGAATGGAAGAAACTGTTATTCCTCACTGTGTAAATATTTCTGTGATATCTCATATCATATTCTACTTGTTTGCTGCTTGGCAGGCAGCCGTGTTGTGTTTGTTGGGGCATCCAAGCTTCCCTATGGCCAAATCCCAGTTCTGCTTTACAATGGAGAAGTCACTCTTCAGACACCAGGTGGCAAGCTGGCAACCCTTCTCCTGGCCACTCACACCCATGTGTTCAATGAGAACCCCACTGGCCTGCCTCCAAATGAGGTACGTTGTGGATATTTTATTTATTTGATTTTGTTGCAGTAACTCAGTTTTGGGGCAAAATTTTGTGGATCATTGTGAAATGATTCAGAAAGCTGTTATATGCAATGATACAGCAGTATGACTTAAAATGTGATATATTAACCGCTTTATGATGACATTTATGTGAATATCCCAACTAATCACATGGTACCTCAGTAAATAACTGACTGTATTTTTTAAAAGCTTATGATGATATTAACTGCAGGCCATTCAAGGAATAGTACTCCATAGGATTATGTATGCAGTTTCAGACATATCCGTTGAATTTATTGTTTGTTCTAGGAGAACCCAATAAGCCAAAACACAATTCTTATATTGCAGCACTTGCCATTCAACATAAGAATTGCCTCATGCCAATGTCACTGTTGTTAGTGCACATCAAATCACAGCTGTCAGTGACTAAACTGACCATAATGTTTGAAGGGATGATGCCTGATACTAATGGCTTTTAACAGTATATGCATCTTTAACCAAGAACTTGTTCAGTGATTATGTCAGGGAGTTATTGCTGTATGGTATGGGCTTTGATCAACATGATTTCTCATGATAGTTACTTCTAGTTCTTGAATCTATTTGTGATTTCATTTCTTACAGTTGACCATTGCTGCACAACAATGTGTCAATTTGAGAAGGTAAGTCATGGAATCGGGCAAGAATCTTCTAGAGAAAGAAATGTTCTCCTTGCTCTCATTGATCTGGCAACAAGTCAGGTAACTTCAGATGCTACAAACACACACAAGAGAAGATTTGCAAAGTAATATTGTTTTATGAGCAACTGTCTTAAGTTTGTCATAAGTTTTGTGAATTTGATTCTGAGACTGGATAGTTTCCTTTCTCTCTCTCTCTAGACTTGAATGTAAATGAGTTAAGGGAGCAATCAGGCTGCTACATTAAGGCAACAAGCAATGACTAACCAGCAGTGTTTCTTGTATGAATTTGCTAATATGGTCTTAACATTTTTGTAAGTGCACCAGATATGACTTTGGTTCCATAGTTACTTGAATGGTTGATGTGTTTGTCATATTACATAAATGAATCTTTTGATGACTCTGCACTGCAGTGATTGTCCAGCTAGTAACTAATCAGGTCTATAAAGGTACCAATGTTTTTTTGTGTCTTGTAGGTTCAAGGATGCCTGGATCTACTGCTCTATCTTGAAGAAGCCGGAAATGTGGCGAGAAGTAGGGAAAGCAGCCCTGCAGAATATGGAGCTAGACTTTGGTGAGTTTGTGGTTAGCAATTCACTTACATGAATGTCAAACAGAAGACTGTGCAAAGTATGCCAAAACTAAGTTACTGTTCCAAAATTTGAATTCCAAAAATTAGATAGAGAGGATTCATTTCAGATCGGTTTGTTACTTGTATGTTTGATTTTTTGGAGAGCATTATTTGATTTTACATCAAGCTAGGTTATTAATAATATGGTACTGATTTGTTGAGCGAATGAACCAGGAAGATAGGCGGAGCTGTATATTTCAGATGTGTAGCTGAACATACTCGCTGAAGTTTAGTTTGATGTTTGTTTGCAGGGCAGGCTTACTCCAGAATCAATAGGCTCATAAAATACAGTTTAAATTCAGACATCCTCACAATTCTTGGTTTTTTTCCTTCAATTTCAGCTATCAGAGTATACAGAGAGATTGGAGATGTTGGGATGGTGTCATCACTGAAGAAAATTAAGGTCAGTCTTGTGAAGAGTGATGGTAAATTTGTCGGCTCTTTTCTGCACTTAACCTAGTGGGCTGAATGTCAGTCTCCAGTTTTAAGACAGGTTTTCAACCCCAAACTCCATGTGAGTGTACACTCAGCAGTGAACTTTTAGTCTTTTATGACTGACATACAATCCCACACCACATGACAACCATTTGATCACCACCAGTCTTGATCACTGTTTCACTTCCTGAAGATATCAGTCTTATAGTTTAAGGAACTTTAAATCAGACATTTTCAGCAGGTTCTTTTCCTCCTTGCCTGTGCTGAGATGAAAATTCCATATAGGTCTCCTTTTCTTACAAAGATTTCGGCATGAAAGCTGTGGATACTGAAAAGACTGGTAATGCTAGTTGCCCTGACATATGTTGTCCTGCACTGCTCATTACATTGACATCATGTCAACAGCTCACTATATTTGATCCAATCTTATTGTTGTCATCTTTGTCACAGGCCACTGAAGACAAGAATCAGCTGTGTGGATACATCGCCATGTTCTTGGGAGAGTTTAACCTGGCTCAGGATCTCTTCTTGGCTTCACAGTATGCACTGGCTGCTCTTGAGGTGAGATTCTTATAATTGTTAAATCAGTTGAGTTTAGGCAGGATTGAGGTGAAATGAAATGGAGTGTGGCTAGATCTGATTAAGGTGAGGGAAAGATTAGGGAAGATGAAGTTCTATAAACAATACATCGTCATTGTGCTTTGAAAATGACTCAAATTAGGCCATTTTTTAATTAGAGTACATGTTGTTTATGAAATTAAACTCCATGTCAACATGTTTGAAAAATCAAAATATTTTCCAGCCAGTTGCAAAGATACATGCTGATTCTTTTCTGTTTTGTCATGAAAATCTTTCCCTTGTGTTCTCTCAGAAGTGTGAAAGATGACTCAGGGCCATATCCAAGGCACAGTGGTGATATATGCGGTGAAAGGGGTGAAATAAGACAGAATGAAATGGCATAAAATGAAATTGAGGTGAGATGAGACAGCTGAATTGAGCTAAGATTAGGTGAGATACCATGAAATCAAGCATAAGATTGGATGACTCCCTTCATTGCAAATAAAAGACCAGTTTTGTCAGTAGTCAGATAATTTTCCTACAGGAAACATACATTCTTTTTTATTTAAGATGAGAAGAGACTTGCTTCACTGGGACAGTGCCCTACAGCTTGCCAAGGCTCTTGCACCAGAACAAATTCCATACATCTCCAGAGAGTATGCTCAACAGCTGGAGTTCACTGGCGACTACATGAATGCCCTGAATCATTATGAAAAGGGCATCACTCAGAATGAGGCAGAGCGAGAGCATGATGAGGTCTGTGCTGCTGGTATTGCTCGCATGTCTATCCGGGTTGGAGACATTAGAAGGTGAGAGATGTCTGTTTTAAGCATACACCATCATCCTTAATATCTGTAGATTATAGAAATCTTCATTCACAAACTTGCTTTATGCAAATAAAACATTTCTTCCAAACACAGTTGTTGTCCCTCAACTTTTGTCAGAAAAGATGCACACTGATATAACTTGGCTTAAAGCTGGAATAGGGATATACTGAAACCTAGACAGCACTTCATCACAATAGGAAAACAGCAGGGAAACTTTGAGGCATCAAGGTAATTTATTGGGCACTCAACGACTCTTTAACAAGTAGGATCATTTATGTGATATCATTATACTCTATAATCTATTATACTCTATACCCTGTAATCTTTCAAATGATCATGTGTTATGATCATGGATTTTCTAGACGATTTGATAGTTTTCACTCTCTTTCCAGGGGTGTGTCAATGGCCCAGAAAATGCCTAGCAAGATTCTGAAGAAAGAATGTGCTGGCATCCTTGAGAGCATGAAGGTAATTTACTTACACAATTTCTTATGTGGCTTAAAATCTGTTTATTGAAGTGCTATCTACTGTGACTTTCCAATATCTGATGAAGTAATTTTTTTTTTACAAAATTCTTAATAAATCTGTCTTCATTCAACCTTTGTGTGTTTCGATATGATTTACTTTTCATGTCAGCTGGTTACACTGAAGCAAGTGAAAATAAATGCAAAATCAAGTGGTAATTGGATCATTTTATTTCAGATCTCATACTTGTGACAGTCAATATTGTTATTAACATTACATCATTATATTTCTGACATCGGAGTTGTGTCCTTTTGTCTGGAAAGTTTAGTTGACCTGTGGTGATCACAATGCATTTATGTTTACTTTGATTCCAGCAATGGGTGGAGGCTGCTCAATTGTATGAACAAGGCCAGTACTATGATAAAGCAGCGTCAGTGTACATAAGAGGCAAAAACTGGTAAGTAATGATTTTAGATTCTGTTCTGTAAACTGGACCAGACAAATTCTGACAAATTCGTTTCTTCATGTGCATGATATTCCCATTACAGTCATGAGTTATTTGATAGAGCTGTAATTTCTCATGATGAGTGTAGACTTCACAAATCGTTTTGCTTTTTTTGGATCTAAAGTTTTTAAATAAATTTTTTATTTTGATCCACTCAGTAAGCATTTTGAGATTTCTGTTCAGTTGTTTTTCATACTCTGCATCATCAAGTCTCTCTCTTTAAACTCTCTCTATATCTCTTATGTTATATTCTAACACATTTTTTCATCCAAGGTGAACTGTTGTGGTTAGTTTTAAGGCATTAGATGATAGTTTTGTCTTTGTCTCCACCAAATCTTATAAATTAAATGTGCAGTCCTAATGATATGAGCAGGAGAAAAATGTTTTCCATGATGATGATGTAAATCTCTGAAACAGTGAGTTCCTCATTACCCTCACTGTAGTGATCATTGCACAACTGGAATACAGTAACCAGAAAAAGGTTGACAAAGGTGATCCAGAATTGCAGAATGGTGTGCCACTACAGAAAAAGATCATTTTCTTCCTCAGAACATACGAAATCTCTCTTTAATAAATAGAAAATGGTAGAATCAGTAATAAGCTATCACTACATGTTTAGAACCTGTATCTCTCAACAGGGGCAAAGTAGGAGAGCTGCTAAACAAGATCACATCCCCAAAAATCCATGCCCAGTATGCCAAGGCTAAAGAAGCAGATGGAAGATACAAGGAAGCAGCAGATGCATATAAAATGGCCAAGGAGTGGGACAATGTGATAAGGTTGGTTCGTGAGTAAGGATAAGGTGCATAAGAAGAAAGAATAACATAGATTTAGAAGAATGCATTTTATATTATATTTATCTAGGAGTAATAATATAATTTACAAATCCATAGACCTAACAGCGCTCACTTGACATTATCTGTTCCCTAACAAACCATATCACAGTGTGCGCAAAATCCCACATGCTCGAGGCATGTATGCTTCTTGTGTTGGGTGCCTGATGTTTGAGGAAGTAAGACACGCGACTGGCATCTAGATCTCAGTGACAGATAGACCTAGTTTATCTGGCTTGTGCAGTTTGTAAAATACAAAAAGGACTATTTTGTTTGTACACTTTGACATAGATCTAGGTCTAGTGACGTCTAGTTAAGGGATCAGTATGCTTTCTAATACTAAATGATATAAGATATTTTTTTCTCTTGCATTTGGTAGCATTCTGAAGGCTTTCCAGGCTCTCAAGGGGTGAATCATCACAATTTCAGAACCTGGCTATCAAATATATTGTGTAGACATCTAATATTCTTTTCTCATTTTTAGAATCAACCTGGATCATCTTCAGAATCCAGAAGAGGCTGTCAGGATTGTGAGGGAAACGCAGTCAGTGGAGGGAGCCAAAATGGTGGCTAAGTAAGGACCTTGAAATAAATGATGCCTTTTTTATTTTTTTGGTGTCCTTTCATTTTTTTTTTGTTGCAAGTAATCATATCTTTCTTTCCTTCCTTCTTGTTTCCCATTCTTATACTTTTTCCCATCACTTTCAAAACGGTACCATAAAAAAAAAGGAAATAAAATTAATCATGGGGCAGCTGGAAGCTGTTGCATTTCTAGGACCCCTATTAAAATATTTCATAACTTACTTTGGGATGTCACATAATAGTTATCCTTTAGAATATCTTTACTGACTGTCTTGATTAACAGGGAAATGTTTCCATTCTATGGACTTCTGTTCACTTTCTAAGCATTTTTGTTTTCTTCTGTTTTTTGTTCAGATTTTTCCAGCGCCTGAATGACTATGGCTCAGCCATCCAGTTTCTGGTTATGTCTCACTGCAATGATGAGGCGTTTCAGCTGGCTCAGCAGCATCGGCAGATGGAGATCTATGCTGACATTATAGGTATATTAGACTAGGTGTATGAAAGTTAATAGGTACATGTAAGTTCAGTGGAAAAGAAATAAACATGTAAGTGAAAGAAACAGACAAATCCATGATCTCTTGGAAATTATCAATTCATTACTGGACATATGAACAGTGCATTGAATGGGTAGTGCGTGTACATTTGAGTCATCCACATTCATAAGACTGATGTACTCTACCTTCAGTGGACTTAGAAGCTTTTTTGTAGAGTTCTCTTAGCCCTGTGGGATTGTCATCAGGGACTCAGTAAGCCCTTCCATAAGGTTTGTTCTGCTAGATAAGAAGCTCTTCCCAGCTTAGGAGTCCTATCGGCTCAGCTATTTGACCCATGGCTGGGGATGGGTTGATGCAAGCTAGAGCATAGTCCACCTGCTGTTGGGAATTACCTATAACACCTGGAGGGTCCCACCTGCTCCTTGCCCTTTAAGCTGGTCCCTTGCCCTGGACTCTCCCAGCTTGGTTAAATCTGCCAAGAGTAAACTCCTATGGGTTTAGTCCCAAGGATCCCAGAGGCAATCTAGCCTCTCAGCCAACGTCAAGACAGTCTAATGTAGAGGGACTGGACATGAATTATTACCTGATCTACTGCCCTAAGAATGCAGTGAGAAATTCAAGGTTACTGACAGGTCAGTACCCAACATACCTCCTAGTAAGGAGTCATCATGTCATCAGTTAACAATTGCCTTACTCTGTTATCAGGGTCTGATGCTACCCCCGAAGACTACCAAAGTATTGCTGTGTACTTTGAGAATGAGAGAAATCACTTCCTTGCTGGCAAGTTTTTCTTACTCAGTGGTCAGTACTCTAAGGTAAGTGACAGATATTAGGCATAAGCAATAGTTCGAACATACCAGAAACTTGACTGGCAGATGCCTTCCGTTAGGAATTCTTCAGGGAATTTGCAGTTTTCAAAGTAGTGTTTCCAAGTCTGAGTCATTGAAATACATTTCTTTCCCTACAATTTTGTTGTCAGACTGATTTCAGGCAGTAGAAGTAGCATGTCTTAAATCACAAGAATGTAAAACACACTGCTGTGAAGAAAAGAAAAACTATGAAAATACGACTTTTATAAACCCCACGGGGAAATTGGTTTACAATGCCACACAATGTTATACAACTCAGTTGTTATACAAACACATAGAACAGTACACCATAAAGCCAACAACGTTAGAGTCTTTATAGGAGGACTGTTCCAAGCAAATGCCACGTCAGTTACAAATATTTCTGAAAAGCGCTGACTTTGCAGTGATCAGTTTCAGAAGAATGTAACCCCTGTTAGAGAGTGCCAAAACCAATTACTGTAGTGTAAAGTCAGTGCTTCTTTGAAATTAACATAAGTGACACGGCATTGTGCTAGAATTGCCCAGAGACATTTAAATGCTATATAATCATCATTTTTAAGTGTAATTTCTCTCATCTGTGCAGGCCATGAAACATTTCTTGAAGTGCAACCCTGAGGATGGTCAGGCAATTGAATTGGCAATAGAGACTGTGGGAAGAGCCAATGATGATGCTTTAACCAAACAGCTGGTTGATTTCCTCATGGGAGATATTGATGGTACCCCGAAGGTAAGAACAGTGCTTCCACATTCTTTCTTGTTGACATATAAGATCGTATTCTTCAGAGTAAGTCCTATTCAGATAATGGGAGCTGGTTCTGATAACGAATATGGAATTTCTGGGCGAGCTCTAAACCTGCTGTCATGTGTAAAATTTCATGAATAGAAGTCCCTTTGTGCTGAAAAAAAGATTGTGGACAACCTTTTTATTCTCTAAACTTCAATTTGCTGCAAACAGTATTATATCTCATAATAGTCTGATGTGGTTTTCTGTTGAAGATGTAGCTCTGTGTTTGAAGCTCTTATTAATACTACCATGTAAGTCTTCTGGTGACCTTTATACAGTCTGAGACAGAAGCTGGATGTGTGAAATTTGTAACATGACTTGCTTTGTTTTTTATCTGTATTTCATTTTCCTGTGAGAATTGATTACTTTCAGGGACACAATGATTAAATATATGCGGGTGTGTAGTTGTAAATTGAATTGAAATTTGATGAGACTGATATTACTGACATCATTATTGTTTCATAGTGTACAATTTTTGTGTTATCCTTCTGCGCAGGATGCCAAGTACCTCTTCCGCCTGTATATGGCTCTCAAAAAGTATGGCGAGGCAGCTAGAACTGCTATCATCATTGCCAGAGAGGAACAGAATGCCGGTGAGTAGGATCATGTCTGTGATATCAATGGATGGATAGAAAGTCCATTTACTGTGGCAGAACACAGAAAATTAGTATGTAACTGTTATTCTTACATTGGCAGCAGCTTGAAACTTCAAGCTGATCAGTGGAATTACTCTTTTAGCTGTGATCTACAAGAAAGCTGCTGTTTTCAGGTTAAACTCAAAGACATGTTTATGGAAATGATCTTAAACAGTTGGAAGGCACTGTATTTGATCATAACTTATCTCTGGCTGAGATAGTACCTTTAGGCTTTGGACAAGAAGAAACGCAAGAGGGTGCCAGCAAAAATGTGATCAGATGTTTGGCCTTTGTTTCATTTCTGTGTGACCAAACTGTCCCATTGTTCCACCTTGTATATGTCAGACAGATTAAACATTGTTTTTTACAATGATTTGATCATTTGTGTCATCCTGTTATTGTATTCCTTACTCTTACTGAAATCGACTGAAATGGTGATGATAGTGTTGCTGCTCTTTTGTTTTTGACAACTGATGTTGAGATTGATGTCATAATCATTGATGATTGTATAAACTTATTGAATTTGTTGTTGAACTTATTTTAGAGTATATGAACTGTGTCTTTTCAGCTTCATGTGATTCCATGAGGTGTCTATGTCTTCCATGTAAAGTGCCAGACATGTTTGGGTATGGGGGAGGAAATTGAGCTCTGTGTCAGTTAAGAGATCGCTGCTGTTTTCTGGTGTATGCGTACTGTTTGCTTTCAGGAAATTACCGCAACGCTCATGATGTACTGTTCAGCATGTACCAGGAGCTAAAGCAAAACAAGATCAAGATCCCTGCAGAAATGGCAACCAACCTGATGATTCTACACAGTTATATCTTAGTCAAGGTGAGAAGACCCAAGAAGAAAGAAACAGAATGACATACCTATGTTGGTTTAAGAATTAATAGAAAGAGTGCTCATTGAAGCCACTCAGTGGTCCCTCCATCATAGAAAAATTAAATTTTATAAGTAAGCGTTGTTGACTTTTAGGGAGATTGAAATTGAATCAATGAAAATGTCTTTTGTGACACATTACAAGTTTTCTCACAAAATTTCCATTGCCCCTTTGTTGGCCATAAGTAACTTTGACCTGAAACTTGATAAAGAAACATGGAACTAATTCTGATGTCCTGTTACCCTACAGATTCATGTGAAGAGAGGAGACCATATGAAAGGAGCAAGGATGTTGATACGTGTGGCCAACAACATCAGCAAGTTCCCATCTCGTAAGTTTAGCACAGAAGCACAAATTGTCAAAGAAAGTGATATTCTTTAATTTAACAAATCCATTTTTAGTGTTACAGAACAAAAGGGGAATACTTGTAGTACAGTGTTTGTGTTGTATAAGACTATTTGCAAGAGAGGAACAGAATGCTCGTGAGTAGGATCATGTCTGTGATATCAGTGGATGGATAGAAAGTCATCATGACACTTTGCGCTTCCACCATGTTGATAAAGCACTTATACAAATTTGAATGGAATGTTAAGCTATGTTTACTTATCTAAACTGAATACATGTTTTCAGCTCCGATTTTAAGTTTCCTGAGTGAGTCATGAATAATGCCTTGCTTGAATATTATGTTGATTTAGGTTTGATATGCCAGTAGACCTATTTTTAATGGTAGAAAGATGATTCAGAGACACTCAGAAACTAGATCATGATGAGATTCTTCAGACTACCAAGAAGTAAAATATCGGAAACTTTTGGTTGATGGGGGTCATTCCAATATCTCAGGATCTTTTTTGTCATCTTGCTAACCTCAAAGAAGGCTTCTGGTTTATTTGCAACTTCATCAAGCACATTGCCATGTTGTAAAATGTTGTTTAATAGTTTTCCAGTTTTGTCTGTACCATAGTGTTCACTGGTTAGAAGAGCCGTGAGCTGCTGTCAGCATTATGTCATATAAACTCCTAACCTAACTGTAATATCTGCACAGTTGGCTGGGCCTGTAGGATTGTTAGAGCTGAAGAGCTCCCACAGATCATTCATGACTGCCCAGTGGCCAGGTTCAGACTTCAAAGATTTTACTTTTCTTATGTTCGATAATTATTTTGACAATTTCTGTCATTCCAGACATCGTCCCTATCCTGACCTCCACTGTCATAGAGTGCCACCGAGCGGGCTTAAAGAACTCATCCTTCAGCTATGCAGCCATGCTGATGCGGCCAGAATACAGGAATGACATTGATCTTAAGTATAAGCGGAAGATTGAGATGATTGTGCGGAAGCCAGACAAGACAGAAGAAGAGGAACCCCTCACCCCATGCCCAGTGTGTGGGTTCCAGCTGCCTGAGACAGAACTTTTGTGCCCTGACTGCAAGAATAATCTTCCATATTGTCTTGTCACAGTAAGGAACAGTTCAATAAATAATGAAAAGACGATGAGGACGCAGAATCTTATTTATAGATGACTGGCAAAATTCTTTTGAATGCTCAAAACTGGTATTGTGGAATTTCATGAATTGTTTGACACAGGATAAAAATAGATCTTTGAAATATTTCGTAGCAGATTAATACACAGTTTTCATATAAGGCCCTTTTTGAATGAGTTTAAATGATTGGTTCGCGCTATCACTCACCAGATTGTCACTCATGCAGATGTCGATACCTGTCTTGATTTTTAACTTTTCCAGAACCAGCCAACTTCATAAATGCATTTTTCTCAAGTAAAATAAGGTTGGCCCTAATATGAATGCATTTAAACCTCTCAGAGTGAAAATGTTCAACCTTTGGTACACACAGTACACACTTGGACCATTGTGCCTTAGCCAGTCAGTTTGTGAAAAAGGCACACAACAGTGTGACTTGAAATTAATAGCTGAAGCCTTGAATTAGTTGATGGAAATGGTGATGTGAAATTGTTTGGATACCTTCAGGAATGCTGCCATCTAAGAAATATTCTTGATTTTTCAGGAAGCTGTTTTGAATTTTCTGCTCCTTGAAATTGTTTAGTTTGCCATTACATTTTCATGCTGTATTGATAAGAAAGAATGAAGTGCTCTCTGAAAACTAATTCTGGAATTTGCCTTTTTTTTAAGGGTCGTCATGCTCTGAGGGATGATTTCTGTGTGTGTCCTAACTGTGATTTCCCAGCCATCTTCTCAGAGTTTATCAAGTGAGTGATATACATTAGAGTATCCTCCCTAAGAATGTCATTCTAAATGATATGGGAGAAGGGGGGAGATGGGGTGTGGAGGAGCAGTTCCTAAAGTGCATGTAGGAATATTGTAGATAGAGTGTTGTCATGATGACATCTGTTGCATCACTTGGGATTTGTTTATCGTGAGTCAGACATGGCAGCCCTGTTTCCTGAATTTGGTGTGGCAAGTACATTCACATGTAGTTGGGCCAAAGGCTCGGGTGAGACCCTGGTGAGAGGTTGATCTTTGTTATCATTTTCTGGTGCTGTATTCAGTATCAATTGTCCAGCCCAACATTCTAAATGCATCTTTGTGAAGATATTTTTAATGGCTACTAGCCTAAAAGAGAAATTTGATGAAGAAAACACAAAAGGGTCTAGGAGAAAGAAGGCTTTCTCAGAAACAAGAACTTGCTGCGCCTAGGTCATGCAAACTGCTGCCTCCAAGGAAACATCCATATATAACTGGCACTGTTTAGCCTTGCCTTACCTTGCCTAAGTAAATTAAACACTACTACTTGCTCTCCTGCCGCAGTCATATTGTCATATTTATTAAATAGGAAGATGATTGAACTTATCAGTGAAGTCACATGACATACAGAAGTTCCTTACAGGTCTTTTCTTTTGCATAATGACTCAGTAGTCAAGGTACATGTTCAATTATGTGGCAGCAACAACATTTGCCTAGAGCCGAGCAGTCAAGCAGTCAGTGAAGGCCTCCTTTTTGTGTCTTCCCTCATAGAGCATCTGAAGATTGTTAGCTACTTAATTTTAGTCTACAGTGTGAAGGTGCAAGGGAGGGCACTGATGCAGCAAATGTTCTAGGCTATAGGATAAAAGAAAATAATCATCTAGGTCTTGCCACATATTTGCCATCGGCTGAGTTCTTCCTGTCCGTCAGATTTGAATTTTTTTCCTGCATAGGACTTGCTGAATCGCCAGTTTAGTTGGGATGTATTAATTTTAGTGTTAGCATTTGAATATTAGAATAGTGTTTTCAAAAGCAGTATTGAGGGGCATTTTTTATTTCAGTATTATTCCCTTTTAATTGTGATTTTACATGCATCATGCATGCATGCAAACATGTGTCTGTTTTGTCATCCTTGTTCTGAATTGAGTTCGTGTGCATAACATATCTGAGAAAATCTAAACAGATCTAAGCGTCTGAAGCTCATCTGGAGGATGAGGCACTATACAAATGCAATCCATTGTCATTATTACTAAATTCACATAATACAAATTTTCTTACTTTCTATTATGCTAGGATGCTGGAGACAGAAGAGACTTGCCCAATGTGCAGTGAGAGAGTCATCAAAGAAAATATCCAGAAGATAATTGACCCACACAAGTATATTTATCCTGAAAGTGAGGTGGCCAAGCAAGAGGAATCATAGTGGAGAGTCTGGGTTTAGAATTGTCAGTCTTCATTACACTGTCGCCATCAGAATTGTTAATTTGAAATATTATTTTTGCCATCCTGCCAAGCTCCCATGAAATTTTCATCTGCCGTAATTATCAGGCATAAAGGAATGTTAAGATCATGAGGTGCTAGTGACATCTTCAAAAATTCTATTACAGCTGGCTCTGCTGTTTTATTGTCGGTGATTATTACACCACTTGGAAATGATGTGAGGAAAATTCTCATTACTAATTCTGCATCTGAGCTTATGGATGTTCTCACCCCTCAAGTGTGAGGGGATGTTTAATTTTATTTCAATGAATATACTTAGAGAGATGATACAGTGATGTAAATATTTGGTAATTAAATTCTCCATATTTTTTAGTAGAATTTTTGCCACTCTTCAGAGTTTACAAATACTTTTTAACTCTTGTTCAGGTGGTGAATACTTGTCTTGCAATGCTTTGCAGTGACAACAGGGTTTCATTAAACTAGTACCATAATCAGGAAAGTTTGTGACAGTGTCACCATGATATGTTAAAATGTTACCCAATGAAGTGATACATTCTTACCAAAGAAACCTCTGGTTATTCATGTAAGAGATGTAATTACACCAGCTTGTGTAAGACAACAGATGGTGTTGGGCAAGTTTTATAGGCAGTGATTAAAGAAAAGTTTATACTGTAGAGAAATGTTATATAGGCCATGAATTACTTATAATTTTTTTTTTTTAAATGAAACAAGTAATAATAAAATCCCCTTGAATTTTCAAAATTGGCAACAAGATATTTATCTCATGCCCAAGGCTAAAGGTGGTCAAGTAGTGTTTGACTACACAAATGGATGAATTTCATCAAACGGCTTGGTCCAGTAGACATTTTTCTTTTTGCAGTGTTCAGTTGCTTTTACTGCTATGTTAAGTACATTTTCACTTCCATGTGTTACGCATTTCTCCGTCCATATTTTTCAGTTTGAAGATTAATGTGTGCCAGTGTTTTAAAAGCACATCGGTTATTTATTACTGCAAGGCAGGCTGTGAGGCAAATTTCATTAGCCTTACAGCTATCAATATTAAAATGTAATGATCTGAGAGATGTAAATAACCAGCCATCCTGTGATATTACATGTATGTTCACAACTGTACACTGATCAGAAATATTTCATTTTTTTTCAACAATCCTGACATTGTCTTAGTTATTTCCTGCTTTATGGTTTCTTTGCCATGTCAGAATATGTGTTGCTTTGAGAGAAGCAGAGTTATGTTCCTTTGCCTTTAATTGGTTATTTTGTGATCAGCAGAGTCTCAGGTTGGTGTTCTTCTCTTCCTACATTTCACCTTACATCAGCAAAGATACCCTTCTATCACTAGTCAAGTGAAGTCCTATTGTTAGGAATAAAATATTTTTCTCACCAATCAGATTAATACTGTATGCTTTACATGGGAATCAATGCCTCCTTTAAACGAGGTTAATTTGATATATTTTTTTTAAATATATGTGTATTCTTACATGTTTATGAGACAGTAAGTTTGAATGAAAAGGTTTTGTCAAGGCAGTTGTGTTAGGTGATATGAGAAACTTCATATAATTCAACAAAAAGACCATATATTTCTTTTCACTGTCAAATACATTCTGTGATAAATGTGGTTTCATTCAAATCTGATTCTTTTCTCAGAAATTCTGAGCTTTTATATCATGTTGCTATTTAATTATGGAGGCTTTGCACGTTTTTATTAAGCAACCAAATACTGACATATTTCCAATACATTTGTGATTGTGGTAGCTACATTTTATGTGTTTTGTGAGTTTATTTCTTATTTTCACATATCATGTCATTAGTTATACTTTAAAGATGTAGGAAGAGGTGATCTTGCACTTCATGTGATGCTGTGCTGCAGTAAATACATAAACTTCTACAATCAACAGCAAATCATGAAATCACGATACAGGTCACAAGACTCGAAAGCAAATTATTTTATTTCACTGTTGCATGTAAATTATTCCATGAACAAAGTAGATAAAGTAGTATAAAACTGATTGGCAATCAAACTTTTTGTTAACAAACCCCAAAAAATGTCAACACATTCTACTCTACATGAAAGCCATTTTACAACAAGAAAGTGAATAATGTGCATTAATCACTGATTGCAGTGTTATGGAAGTTCAGTCTGCCATCTTGTACAGTATAGTCTGAGTCACCCAAGTTTTCTTTGACAGTCACCTATGACAATTATGCAATGAGGCCAAAGAGAATAATACATTCCAACATACTTGATATAAAATTCATGGGACCAACCAAATCATTTAGTACTGAGGTATAGTTCGAATTATCAATGTTAAGGGAAAGTATAGGTCACCTATCTCACACTAGTTAATAGCACAGAAGCCATGATCATGTGTCGCAAAGGATAACACAATGATCAGTTGTTACTGAATACAAGCCCTTTTATGACTTTGACTTAGGGATGGAGGTTCGTGAGCAAGGTCTGATTTATTATTAATCCAAAAAATGGAGTAGTAGGAGATCTAGAAATGCTCTGTAATGAGCATGTTTTTCAGATCAAGACTAGTTGCATTTTAGGATAAGCACAATAAAATGTGTAAGGAAAGTCTGACTTGAAAATTATTTCATAACACTGCTAGTTTCGTTATAAGTGTTTTCATAACCAATGTATTTACATTACATCTATCCATAATTTTCTCATTATATGTATACCTACTGACCCTTATATTGATTCACAAATTCCTTAGCTTAAAGAGACATATTCACTGTAATCAGAACGCAACCAAATCTAATCAGATCAGAAATTCTCAACAAAAATTGTCACCAGTTTTATATGAAAAAACAGCAATAAAATGACAAATTTTTCCAAAATCAGATACAATGCATCTGTATTTTCTTGATTGGCCTCTATACATCTTTCAACGACAGTGTCCTCAATGCAAAGCACTTCCACTGTGAGACACAAAAAAAGTTTTGCAACACTTACATCGTGTTTCTTAAATTTTCTTCACGATTCTGAATCAAAATTTAATCCATCAAAT
The DNA here is from genome assembly GCA_033807755.1 of Ellobium chinense. Classification (NCBI taxonomy): domain Eukaryota; kingdom Metazoa; phylum Mollusca; class Gastropoda; order Ellobiida; family Ellobiidae; genus Ellobium; species Ellobium chinense. Next base: position 799,826 of record JAWQUT010000182.1, on the reverse strand, counting down.
GCATCTACAGTAACTTTTTTCGACACCAAATTGGTCTCGATTAAATATTTACAAAATAGGAACAGCCAAACTTAAGTGTTGGCACTTAGACAAATGCAGCACAAAGTGATGAAAATAAGCTGCTCTAAAAACCAAAGGTATTTACATATATATGACACAAAAATATACCACTGATCACATGACAGATAAGTTATGGAGTACCTGTGCTGACCTTAATTTTTTGAAGGTGTAACAAGCCATGCATGTCCCTTCATCAAACCCGACAGCTAGCTGACTGCATTTGTGATCTAGCATAGTAACCAGCAAATGCTTGGTTTTCACAAAATACATGTAATCTGTGTTTCTCACATCACCAGCTTCAAATAACCTATGTTAACATCTCAAGCATGCAAGATCAGCTACATCTTCAAAGCAAACAGCCTGGTGTCCAATCACATACACAACACACTTGTTGACAATTGCTAGGATGCTAGCCTACTGTATCCTGACTGGCAAATACAGCATGTGCTTCTACAAAACATTAGTGTGGCCTTCTTGAGAAGTATTTGTAACACTGATTGTAACAAGAATTGGCAAACTGTTATTAAACTTCCCCTATTTAACTTCTCTTCATCATCTTTTATGGTAAAGAGAAGGCATTACCCTTTCCCAGAGTTTGTAATCCATATAACACAGTATGCAACCTATCCCCAGATGTATACTGGAGTTCCAATGCAAATTTGCACACTTAAGAGCTGAATTATTAATTTTCTCATGGATAATGATCTTAGGACAACTATCAGTTGTAGTAGCATCAGTTATTTGTCATCAGATTTCACCCATGTCTGTTGTACTCCTTCATGCTTGAATCCTCATGGGCTTCTCTGGGTTTTCTGTCTAGACCTGAAGGTACATCATTTTAGATCAAAGTTCTTGTTAATGCCTCATAACTGCATCAAAACAGAAAGTTCAGAAAAATCCTCACAGGATCATGCATAAAGATATCTACCAGACATGGGTGAAAGTTGGGTGTCAAAAAATAGGGTCCTATTACAATTGATAGTTGACCTAAGATGATCATCCTTAGGGAAACACTCTGGGGTGCATTTTTGTATAAACTAGCCAGTGCATTTATGGTGACAGGTTGCACATTACCTACATTAAGGTCCTCTGGGAAAGGGTTGTTCCTTCCCTTAACAGATTTGCCATAATATGTTCATTACCCTGATTCTGAAGACCATACTTGATATCCAGCATCTCATCAGCTGAGATAAATCCACAGATCTCATGAGAGTTTTGGAATGGAAAGCAAATTCAGATCCTGGCTGACAATGCACAGCATTGGACATGAATGGACGGATATGAAAGATGCAACTCAGCCTCATAGTCAATATGAGGTGTACAGTATCGGATGGAAATAATATAAATCAACTCTTACAACACAGAAATTACATTTCATAATAATTATCACAGTGGTCTTTAAGTCTTGGAACCAGGCACATCTTTATTATTATGACCCCAGCAAGGCCTCTTCAATGAGACAAAATAACACATAATGTCCCACCTAGTATATTCATGCCGCATGATGTATCACCTAATCTGTGATGACTATTTGCCCTAATTTTATTCATGTTTGTAAGTTTTAAGACAGACGGTTGTGGTATGCATTTCACATGTGATGCAGCTGATAAGACACAACCAGTGGTGCCCTCTGTGAACAAAGTTCTTGCTCTAACAGTGTGTTTCCTAACACCCTGATAGCCCCTTACATCAATCAATCAGTCATAAAAGTTGAAACATCTATACTCCCAAGTTTCATATCATGACACCTCCATGGTTTCACAGTGTGACAAAAACATCTCTATTTAAGTAGTTCCTTACTTTTTGAAAAAAATTGATATCATGCACTGAGAATAATATCTGAGAAAACTGCATATTTTCAGATTTGGCAAAACATGCCATATGACTTGAAGATAATTCATTAAAGTATCACTGATTATTGTTCTTTCTATATGTGCAGTTACCTGAGTAAGCATAAATCCTTGTCCAAGTAATTATTAACCTAAAAATGTTCTCTCATTTAATTGTAGTCACATCAAAAAACAATGAATACTTATAATTATATGTACTGTATACTGCATAGGCTGAAGTTTGCAAAAATTTCACCAACTATCAGATCTGTTTAAAATTTTCAGATCAACCTTTCCTCACTGAAAAAAAAATAAAACATTAAATTTTGCATTTCTTCATGTTAAGTAAACAGAGTAGTTTGAAGTAGCCAACTGAGAGGCAATGGTGCTTAATACAAAATACTATTTCATGATTTAATCTGTTGGTCTTCATATATGCAGTTTTTATGCTCCAGAGGAGAGACTAGGCCTTTTTTTTTAATTTGGTAACATTTTTTCTCTATAAAACTCCTAATGTCCACATTACAACACTCAGCACATGAACACATCATCAAAATGGATGCTAAGCTCACATCTTATGAAGGTACTGATCATTGTAATGAAGTGTACATTCCATGTCACATGTGAGTTCTTCTCAAATCCTGTGCAGTTACACAAAAGCACTGCTCTCTCCCTTGGAGCATGAGGATTACATGTTTCAATTCCTAGCAGTGTAAAGCATTATCTCTTGCAAGATGCAAAGATGAGTGAGCATAAGGACTGACTTGAACAGCAAAAACTGAACATGAATGCCTCAAACATCAATGTTAAACATGAGTACAAAAATGCACTGGTCATGAACAAACAGGATCATCAACTAGTTCACTGGTTCAAAATGTTGCTTAGCCATAGGTCAAGCACAAATATATAAGAAGTTAACAAATGGAATGAATGAAGCTGGTATTCTTCATGAGGTTGAAATTCACAGCAGTAATGATACCTCAAGAAAATACATGACCTACCAATATTAATACAATATTCTTCATAATCTTAGAGAGCTTTGTCTAACAAAATCCAATTTTGAATGGTAAGAAGGACCTTCAGCCAACAACTTCACATGTATAATTACATACTATTGGCTTCTAGAGATGTTTGTATCTATAAAAGCCCTTTGCACTAGAATATTGATCTTGCTTCCCGTTTTCTGATGCTCTGGTCAATAATTTTAAACATGGGAGACACCAAAAGTTCCCATGAAGGATGTAGCGCCAAATGCAACTAAAGCTCACTGCAAGATAAGAAAAATTTAGGTTTCTGATACTCATGCCCATTTAATATTGGTAGGCCATGAACTGTAAACAGGAAATGGATAGGCACAAAAAGAAGCACAACACAGTCTGGTTATGACCAACATAAGTTCCCAATTTCCACATAATTCCATACTCAATCAGATATGAAAATATAACCTCTGAAAGATGATCCTAACTTTTCTTGAATATGTGATTTCAGATACAATCTCACATTGGCCGTAACAAGACTGAAATAGCATATCTACAAGAGGTAACTGGTTAAACAGAGAGTCAAAGAATAAAGGCATTTACAATATCTTACTACATACTGATTTTGGTCCCTATGAGGAAAAAAGCAGAAGAACACAAGGCAACCCACTACTAATTGTGATTCAAGGCATTTATCACAGAGATGTCTTGAGGAAATAAGGCTCAAATGTACAGCCAGGTTAAAGTGAAACTGCATTATCTTGAGACAGTTATCAAAATTAGAAAGTGATAGATTTAATCCACTAGAAAGTTGTTTTCTGTTTTCATAGTGAAATGTTTTTTCTTGGTAATGTAGTTTCACAATAGCCTCTTAGGAAGGCATGTCACAATTCAGTAGGGTCCAGTATGTAATCATTACAGTAACATTGCAAAGGAAGTTCTTGTCTCCATAGCTCTCTGAGAACTTCTGAAGGTTATCCCTCTCAACGCAACAAGAGAAGGACATTAGAGTGTGGCTAAGCCCACTGAGAGTATTAGGAAGTCAAAGGGTCAAAACACTTACTACTTGGAGGTATCCTTTTTGAAGATCTTCTCTTGCCTCAATCTCCAAATATCCTAAAGACAAAATCCTGGTCCCATTTCTCCTGTTGATAAGAAGTACAGACTTGCCAAGTTCAAAATCTGATTTTCAGGAATATTTCCTTGTGAGCCAATTGATAACTTTTTTCAAGCTTGTAAATACTTCTTTGAAACTTTGCAACCTGCGGATGTCCTGGGAAAAGCAGGACACTTGGAAGTTCTGAGAGTAATTTGACAGTCAGTGGAAACCACAATGTCTAGAGATAACCTGATAATTGTTCTAACTCAACATACTCCTTCAGAGTTCGGAGAGGACACAGCAAAAAAAAACAAAACAAAATACATGTCTTCTTTGACAGCTCCAAATATTTTAGCAAGTCCTGGAATTCATCAGAAAACGCTGAAGATGTGAGGTCCTTGAGTATGATCCGAGACAGTTAATGAGTTTACATCATCTGTGGATTGAGAAGAAAATCAGATAACTGGCTTCACAGTTAACAACTGAAATGTTAGCCATGTCATCATTGCAACTGTGGGCCTAAAACAGACCTAGGCCATTTTTGAATAAGGGTACAATATCATTAATGAGCTCAAGACCCTCACTGAAATGTTAAGAAAATTCAAATGTGCCAATATTCCTCCCTCCAACACTGCATTTGGAAAGATACAAGCTAACTCTTTTTGCTGTAGAGGAGGAATTGTTCATTGTTCAGGGTTTGCAACATCACTGCACTCCGGGCAACCCCATAGGCGCTCTGTTCTTCGATCCAGGATCCAGCGAAGAGTCCATCTACTGATAGTTCCCACAGTAGAGGAAGAAAATGGTCATGTAGCAAAATGTCAGCAGTGTATGTTCTCCCTTTGAGCAGACAATGAAGTAGTGCAGAAGAAGAAGAAACAAGACTTACCATCAGTCTTCATCCTTCAGTAAATGCAGTATCAGACATGACCAGCTGAAATATCTTAGGAAACAAATGCTGTTTCTGAGGTCCCAACAGTTCAATGGCTACCTTGGCACCATCTTCTACATTGGCATCATCATCCTCTTGCAGTCTCTGCAACAGGTGAAAATAGAAATATCATTATATCACATGTGATCTTCATCCTCATCATTATCATCATCATCATCAACATCCACCCAACATTCTCATCATCACTGTATCAAGAAGGGACATTTCCCAAAGGGGGCTAAGAAAATATAAATTCATGGTAGTCATGGATAAGATATGACATACACACCTGAACTGAACAAAATATTGCACCTCAGTCAAATAAGAGCTTCATGAAGAGTAACGGTAACAAAATTGGAACTTGTTCATCAACAAACATCCCGAATAAAGGAAGACCTCACAAGAATTCCAGTTCACTAGTCCATAATGTCATATTTGTGTGGTTTTATGAGGATCCACTATCCTTTTATTTTAGATTATGCAGTGCATAGTGCAAAGTGCTAGACAGCGTGAGTTTTTTTTCTGTTGTGGCTGGGATCTTGAAAGAAGATCTCAAAATACACTTGCTACATTACCACATATTTCTCACATGTATCTAAAGCCACATTAATGCACATATTTACCATGGCATTTTATTTTTTTATCTTTATTTCTCATTATACCACTTTGATCACTTTGAGAACAATACATGCCTTAATTCCACCTAAGTTATTCTTCCAACAAAAATATTGAAAACCCCCTTTTGTATTGTAATATTCAACAGAAGTGAAGTCGATCTTAAAGAACTTGAAAGTAAAATCAAATCAGAACAAGAGACTCAGACGAGAAGTTTATCTTAAAGATTTGAAAGTAAAATCAAATTAGAAACAAGAGACTCAGAGTAGAANAGTTAACAACTGAAATGTTAGCCATGTCATCATTGCAATTGTGCTAAGAGGGTGGCCTAAAACAGACCTAGGCCATTTTTGAATAAGGGTACAATAATCATTAATGAGCTCAAGACCCTCACTGAAATGTTAAGAAAATTCAAATGTGCCAATATTCCTCCCTCCAACACTGCATTTGGAAAGATACAAGCTAACTCTTTTTGCTGTAGAGGAGGAATTGTTCATTGTTCAGGGTTTGCAACATCACTGCACTCCGGGCAACCCCATAGGCGCTCTGTTCTTCGATCCAGGATCCAGCGAAGAGTCCATCTACTGATAGTTCCCACAGTAGAGGAAGAAAATGGTCATGTAGCAAAATGTCAGCAGTGTATGTTCTCCCTTTGAGCAGACAATGAAGTAGTGCAGAAGAAGAAGAAACAAGACTTACCATCAGTCTTCATCCTTCAGTAAATGCAGTATCAGACATGACCAGCTGAAATATCTTAGGAAACAAATGCTGTTTCTGAGGTCCCAACAGTTCAATGGCTACCTTGGCACCATCTTCTACATTGGCATCATCATCCTCTTGCAGTCTCTGCAACAGGTGAAGATAGAAATATCATTATATCACAAGTGATCTTCATCCTCATCATTATCATCATCATCAACATCTACCCAACATTATCATCATCACTGTATCAACCATGGTAGTCATGAATCAGATATGACATACACACCTGAACTGAACAAAATGATGCACCTCAGTCAAATAAGAGCTTCATGAAGAGTCAGGGTACAAAAATTGGAACTTGTTCATCAACAAACATCCCAAATAAAGGAGGACCTCACAAGAACTTGAATTCCAGTTCACTAGTCCATAATGTCATATTTGTGCGGTTTAATGAGGATCCACTATCCTTTTAGATTATGCAGTGTATAGTGCAAAGTGCTAGACAGTGTGAGTTTTTTTTTCTGTTGTGGCTGGGATCTTGAGAGAACATCTCAAAATACAATTGTTACATCACCACATATTTCTCACATGTATCTATAGCCACATTAATGCATGTATTTACTGTGGCATTTTATTTTTCTATCTTATTTCTCATTATAGCACTTTGATCAGTTTGAGAAAAACACATGCCTTAACTCTTTCTATACCATATACCGATATATCGGTGGGCGAGTCGTCGCCATTTTGACCATACACTGATGTATCGGTGTTTGTAAGTGGCCTTACAAATTCTTTCGTATTCGCGTCATTCCGAAACTTTAATAATTTATAATGGTTGAACCAAAAACTAGGAACTTTTGCCTTCAAAATGATATATAACATCATACCCTTTTGTCATCTTTGGGCCTTGCATTCACTCTTGAAATGACCTAGTGTACATTTTTTTCCTATAGACCAAGTATTATAGTGGTCATTACCCCATATGGCATGTGGTATAGAAAGAGTTAATTCCACCTTTCCACCTAAGTTATTCTTCCAACAAAAATACTGAAAACCCCTTTTGTATTGTGATATTCAACAGAAGAGAAGTTGATCTTAAAGAACTTGAAAGTAAAATTAAATAAGAAACAAGAGACTCAGAGTAGAAGTTGATCTTACAGAATTTGAAAGTTAAACCAAATAAGAAACAAGAGACTCGGAGGAGAAGTCGATCTTAAAGAATTTGAAAGTAAAACCAAATAAGAAACAAGAGACTCAGAGGAGAAGTCGATCTTACAGAATTTGAAAGTAAAATCAAATAAGAAACAAGAGATCATAGACCAGAGCTTAACAATGAGCATGAAAGTTCTTTAAACCTATGAGAGTCAAGGCTATCAGGGCTCAGTTGGCACACATACCTGGATGGTTTGATAAACTTCCACAAGCTTCTCAATGCCCAGCTGAGCTTCCAGCTCCTGGCGCATTGCTTCAAGTCGCCCAAATCTGTCATAATCCTTTGTACTTACAGCCTCTTCATCATCATCATCACCAAAAGTTGTTTCATCATCACTGTCACCTTAAAGAAATAACAATGAAAATGAAGAGGTGCTATTGTGGAATCTTATATTAAATCCTCAGATGAGTTGCCCGCCTTGTTCTTAAATATAAATTTCACAGCACAGATTCATTATTTTTTATTCATTTCATTATTCAGTAACACAACACAATTCAGTGACCAATATAATTTTTCAATAATAAATACACTTCAGCGATATGTATATTTTTCAATAACAAATACACCTCAGCAATAGGTAAACTTTTTCGATTAGGTGTAGGTTTACTTTGTCTATAATAAATACACTCAGCAATAGGTATACTTTTTCCATTAGGTGTAGGTTTACTTTGTCTATAATAAATACACTCAACAATAGGTATACTTTTTCCATTAGGTGTAGGTTTACTTTGTCTATAATAAATACACTCTGCAATAGGTATACTTTTTCAACAACAAAAACACCTCAGCAATAGATTTACTTTTTCAACAGTAAATACACCTCAGCAATAGGTTTTCCACGCACCAAAGACATACTTATTATAAATCAAGTTTCCATGGAACTTCCACCTTCAGTATTAACAGCAATTCCACGTCTGAACTAACAGTTTCATTTCATTTCTAAACAGAAGGAAAGAAAATTAATTAAGAGTGTAATCCTGATATTCCTTAACTTTAGCCTTCTATCAGTTTTAAGATCTGTGCACTGTAACTTGATAACTACATAGCTGGTCTGTTCTCTGCCGAGAGGTTGACATTGCAGATCCTCATTCCAAAGTCAAGAACTGATCACTGCATGATTTATTAAGTGATACTTGTGATATTCATTCATACACAATACATTTCTGAACAGAAAGACAAGTCAACAAATCACACTAATATTTTTTTTTAGGTCATATACATTTCAAAGGCTCTGCCATAGAGCATCAAAATGACGTAAAAGAAGAACTCCAAACTTTAAAGACAATCAGAAACACGGAGATGTACATAAGAAGGGACGCCCATACCATTCTCCAGTTCCAGTGCAGCTGCCAGCTCTATTTTCTCTCTCTCTGCCTCATTTTCATCATCATCCTCATTATTTCCATCGTCCTCATCATCACCATCATCACCCTTTTCGTCATCTGCATTAGCTTCATCAGTTTTGTCACTTTCTTCATCTCCTTGGCTGCTTGCTTTCTTCCTAGGAGCCCGTTTGATTGTGGACGGTTTTCTCTTTCCATCAGTTGCATCTCTTGGCCTTTTTGTTTTGTCTTTATCTGTTCAAAGACAAGCAAAGTATACACAGTTAAGACAGACTCAGGATCAGTACAGTATATATGCTCTTCTGTGTTAGCTACCTCTCTGCAATCTTAAGGAAGTAATGTTTCTCCGTATCTCCGTCCATAATCATCATTATCTTCAACATCTTGGACTACAAGATCAATATCATCACCTGAGATTAACATTTGTCATCTTGATTTTCTGCAAGTTTCAATCCTCATGATCTTTGCAAGATATAACTATCAGCAAAGAATGGTCACACTGATGCTCCGGTTCCCACCTTAACATACTCAGCATTGGGCATGTCCTCTTGTGCCCCTCATAGATGCTTTAACCAGTTCTTAAGAAGTCAAAAGTCTGTAAGTTTCAGCTATCTTAACTTCAGACTCACTAAAATGCATGTAACCTAGCTCATTTGGGCAATGGAGGCAACCATTTATATATCAATCACTCATCAGGACACAAAAATCACTACTGTACCAATTGGAAAACTTCACAGAGCAGTGAGTTGACTAAGACAACTGTTTACAGTGTCAGGATTTTAAAAATACCCAGTTTAGAATGCACTCTCAAAATCTGGCAGTCACTGAAAACGGTAATGGAATGGGTCATATTGAAAACAAGTTAGTGAGCAAAGTATTAATCATCCATTTTAAGACCCATCAGAAATACCAGAGCACCAAACACTGAAGCAGTGCTATTCATTTCCATGCCTGATAACGGCATTATCCACACACTGTTGTTATTATTATATTCAGATCAAAAAATCATCACTTCACTATCTTGATTATTTCAAGAATGGCAGCCAGTTAAATGGCATAAGTCAGCAAAAAGATCAATTTTACATATTAATACTTTATAATTTATATGATACAATACAGGTATCATCATTGGTGCCTACCTTCATTGTCTTCATCACTCTCTCCTAGTATACTTTGCATGGTTTCCCTCATACTTCTCATATCATCCTCTTCATCAGCATCATTGTCCTCTTCATTATCATCATCGTCATCACTGTGGAACATTTTAAAAAATAAAATGAAATGTCTCATAAGTCATGAAGTAGGTGATAGTCTGTGCAAAGGACAATTTGGATTAAAAACAACTGTGCCTCTGGGATTTTAATCTGTGATGGATCAGTCGCACCTATTTGTACAAGATATTGGCATTGTGTAGTCATTATCAACCTAAACAGCTTCTATTTGAGGATTATAGTAAATAATCACAGTATGATAAAGAACCTCAGCTTCCAGCCAACTGTGTCAGAGTTGAAAATCACTTCACCAGAAGTTTCCTTTTTTTGCAAATGTGCCCATATATTGAGAGAAAATGAAGGGTATTCTATTAAGGATAAGAAATACAAGTATATGTTATATCTGTTATATAGAACTACTCATTCTTCAGAAGTAAACTATCTGTCATACAGTGGCCATTTGCATAATCCTTAGTTAACGCAATGCGGTAACCACGGGGAACTCCCAAAACATTAGTAGTGTTCACTGTGGTTAACGCCGAAAAAATTATGGATCATGTCCAATCAGGCTTTTAAGGGCTAGCACATACAAGGGTTAACAGTATGAGGTTCCATTAGCCATGTCTTGCAACTTACTCTTCAAAAATATCCAGATCCTCCTCTGCAAATTCATCATCATCATCATCCCCTTTATTTACACCTTCATCATCATCCTGCAGAGGAAAGGAAACATTATGATTGTAACAAGCTCTTTTCATTCAGTTGTATGTAATTATGAGAATCTTTCGTACTCTGTGAATTTTTCACAAACTAATGATCCCTGATGGATAGCAACCTATGTTGTGACAGGTCTGGTGCAGCGTGAGGTGCACTTCATAATTTTGAAATACAGAATCCCCTTTCACATTAATCTACAATAAAATTGCTGGTGGTGCTGGAATGCTGTGGTAAGTAGAAGACTCAAAATCAACCACCTTTGGAAGGAAATCTTCCTTGTCAATCAAACAAACCCAAACTTAGAAGTTTATCAAACCTTTCCAGTATATGTCATGGATTTCTCCATTTTAGTATATAAAGCAACAGCAGCGGAAATAAAATAAATCATCAAATCAGGAAGCCATCTCATCTGAGAAGAGTCACATTCTCCAGAAATATTATTTCACAGGTTTATTTGTCTGATCTCTTTAACTAACAATAAGAAGAAAGCTTCCCTCCACTCTGGCAAATCTTACTTCATTGACTGCACTTAGATCCAGACTATGATGTCTCCGTAGAGTGGATGACGTCCGAGATGAGGAATCACCACTGTCTCTTGCATCAGCAGCAAGTGTTCGGAACAGATTGGTAAGGTCAGGTTCAGAACAAGTTCGCAGCAACTGCAAGAGTTAAAAATTTGGCAGGTGAAAGGCAGGAGATGAGGGACATAAATCTTTATAGTTTTATTCCTCTGGCTCTCTGATGATAGTGTGTGTTTTGACTCTGATAATGTCAAGGTCTGGGCAAGAATCATTAACAATATATATCTCAATTATTCTAATCCAAGGCTGTCCCAGGCAAAATATTTCATAATGGGAGATCACTGTTGGACAATAAAGATGTATATCCATTTTCATAGAAAAAACATTGTGATGTCCTTTATTTTCTTTCTAACTCTGTTCCCCTACTTTAAGTCTATACAGTCATCTGCACTTCTCTTCTTCTTTATCTTTATAGCAGGATCTCTTTCTCCACAATATGAGCCTGAATAGGGTCTCAAGGTTCAGATTATTAGAACTTTAGCTTAACTCACCTCAATATTTTTCAAATCAAAGTTTCCTGATGTGAGATTCATTTGCACACTCTTTGCACCGTCCCTATGGAAAAACAACAGAGGGGTCAAGTCATTATCAAGTGAAGAACAGAAGATACTGATCAATAGTACATTAGTAGTCTTGCACTCAACCACACGCCAGCACAAGCCAGTTGAGGGTGGTACTTTGGCAAGGCCAAATACCATCTCTTTTTTTGGTTACCATTAAAATAATAAATGACAGACAACCTTTAGGATGTCTGTTTTACAAATATTAAAGTCACAACCAAGAATATCAACCCAACAGAATCCAAAACTATCTCCAACTCAGCCAAATCTTCACCAACCTGTTATCATCACTTTTGGTGCCCCACTTGTCTGCCTTGAGAGTTGACATTTTCTTCCCTTGTTGACTGCCTGTCTTAGAACTGTCAATGTCATCTACTGCAGGGACACTTTTTCCTGCAGCAAATTGCAAAAAAACAATTATCTTTCTGTGACAGCAGAACTTATCACATGCCAGTGAAAAATTAAAGACACACAGGAGTCATCACTAGGACATGGCAAACTGGCTTTGCTCTCATCAATGTATCAAGACATAAAGAGTGTCAATCTCCAAAGATCCTCTGTCACTACCACCTTAACAGGCATGACTTTGTAACTGCAATGAACGCTGTAATGCTCATTTTGCAATGTTAGACCTATGCACCAATAATGGTCAAGGAGTTCAAGATATACTGAACACATCATTGATGTGAGCTTTGAGAATAACTCTTTCTTCAAGTCTCTAAGAATGTCAAACTGCGTCTAAGGGAATCATAAAAGCAGGTCAGTACAAATAAAGTAATATCATGGACAAAATTCAGTTGTTAAGACGCCACTTGTACAAAATGTGTTAGAAGGGAGATGTGCAAAGACAAGGATATGACAGTGATTTCAAGCAGAAACATTATACAAAGGGATTAATAGAATGAGGGCAAAAATTCTAGTTAGGAAAGACATTAAAGCAAGCGCTGTCTTTTGTAACTTGCAAGTTTGAAATACATTGATTTGAAATAAAAATGTTCATTAACAACAAGGAAAGAAGATTACACCTAATGTGAATTGTACAAAACTAACAACGAAACAAAAGCTGTGCAGAAAGACAGAAAAACATGTTTCATGCAATCCCAAACTGTGCTTCAATTCTGCACACTGCAAGTTTGTGAACATCACCTTGGTCTGGCTGAGAGCATGCAATTTCAGTGTCATCTGCTTCTTTGACAGAGCTACGCTCAGCCTTGTTCTGTCGTTGCGATCTCATGTAGGACAAGTAAGCTTTGAACTGATCCTGCACATTCTGCTGCTGGGTGTCAGACAGACTCTGGCTCTCCGACACTTCCACCAGGGTGTCCAACCTTCTGTCTCTGTCTAATTCAATCCTATTGGCTACCATGCTCTGAGATGATTTGCTCGGAAGAGGTTCACCAACTGATTTATGGGGCATGCCTGCCTCTTGGCCAGTTTCAACAAGTCGGATTGAAGATGGGAGTTCCTCTTCCCCAACAGAAACTTGGTTATCTGAGGAGGCCTGAGGGGCTGAACCTGGAGCTAGTTTCTCAGTGATGGGAGGGGTTTGGAAATGTAAAGATGATGGCAACTCTGCCTCCTCTCCTTTTTCTTTGGTTGTGGGTGACACAGTGGGAATGTCATAAGGAAGACCATCTAGGTGCAAATAAGGGGAGGAAATATGAGGGGAAAAAAAAGAATAGGCACATGTGCACAGTAACATGTTGGACAGTGAAAACACAGGAAAGACATGTAGCGATAAAATGAAGAACAAAAAAGTTAAAAGCAGTGGCAATGAGAAAGAATATCAGAGCTCCCAAATGAATTATAAAAATGTGTATCCCATGACATTTGCTGGTCAGCTAAGCCTAGTTGTGCATGTACTTAATCCATCTATCATGAATGCCATCCTCTTGTTCTTGTGCACACTGAAGATTCTGCCCCAGCACCCCAAGATTATGTTTTACAAGGTTTAGAAAGCCAATGCACAATGTCTTCATTTCTGCAACAGCTTTCAAGTAGCACCATCACTACACAAGAATGAAACTTGTATAAGACAGGTTAGGAAACCAGTGCTACATTAACATAACATTCTGCCACAATAGCAGAAGCCACTTCCAAAGCAAACTATCTCTGAACAATTTTGAACTTTGATGATATGAATTACAAAAACTGTCACACAATAAGCCTGCGGTGTATCTAGTGTTATTTGCCATCACAGTTTCAATAGCAACTTCCAAAGTACAGGTACACTGACATCGTGCTATAATAACTCTGGTGATATTAATTCTTTCTTTATGCCACTGCTTATATAGCACAGTACCAGTTCTACACATCTAAACATACAAGGCAAGAAGCAGCATACAAGAACTAAACTTCCACAACTGAAGCATGAAAACTAAGACTGCTGTTCTATGTGGTACACTAAACTAAGTGAAGCAAAGCCATAATCTGTTCTATCAGTGCCAAGGTTAACCATGTTGGCTGACTAAATCTAAAATCACAAAACAATGCCACAACATGAGAAAGGCTTCAAATCACTGATGTTGCATCTGAGCTTTTCAGTTCACAAACTCATAAGGGAATCTTGGTTTGGATGTATTAGTTTTGGTATTGCATTTTTATAATACATAGGCCCAGAATACTTTCTAGATCTTTTTTAAATATGGTTCTTTTTCCACAAGCAGCTGGAACATCTTCATATTTTGTCACATAGATGGAACAAGACTGTGAAGCACAGTGTAATGTAAGCACTTGCATAAAAGCAAACAAGGATAAGCAGCCAAGATTGATTTTCTGTAAATATAATCTACATGCAGACTGCATGACATGCAAAATACCTCTATAGCCCTAATCTGCATAAATTTTAAACACATAAAAATGAAGTATAGTGATGTAAAACCTACCTGTGGCCTCCCGAGAAATAACAATGGTACCCGATCTCTCAGGTGGAAGTGGTAAAGGTCTGCCCACCTTGGATGGCTGTTTACCTGCTGCTGCAGCATCTGCTGTGCTGATGGTAATAGTACCTCCTGCTGTGGGGGGCTTCTCAGAGATGATGATGGTTGAACCTACACCCACAGGAGGGGATGCTGGTGTAGGGGTTGGTGCTTGTGATGAATCTTTAGATGACAGAAATGACAAAAAACTCATGGTCATTTTCTTAACAAAACAATCAACATCTAACTGTTTGAGACCGGGATCATTGGTTGTTGATATTTTACTGAACAGTTGAGTTATATAATTGTCAGATAATGGTTTGCTGTCTGTGAAATGATGTTTGGAAAGGGCTACTCATTGTGCAGAAAGTTTGACAAGACAAGTGCTTGGTTAATGTCAATACTGTTCTCATATCTTCCATATTAAGATGACCACCTTGCAAGGCTATTCTCAAAATAAGCTGCTTAAAAAAAGTTAATAGAATTGGGGAACAATTAAACATGTTAAACTTCATCACTATCAAAAGGAAGAAAGAAAGATCGGAAACTGTTTTGACCATAATCTCTCATGGAAATATCCTACATACAGTGAATTATGAACTTGCTGAACATGCCTACTGATTATGGTGTTTATTCATTTTTTACAATCATTCTCTTTCATCATATACACCAATATTCCAATTCAAACTAATTAACTTGCAGCCACAAAAAAATGAAAAATCGGCTACTCACCACTAAGTGTCACAGTATCCTGGCACACAGGCATATTGTCAAGAGCCTTAACCACACCTGAATTCCGACCCCATCTCCCCCTGCCTCCTGAGGGACCTGGTGCTGGGGGGTCATCTTTATTCTGTGCTCCTGTTGCTAATTTTAGCACCTGATCACCAGTACCAGTAGCTGTGTGAGGAAGTTGAAATATTCTGATTATGAAATGTCAAAGACAATGCCTCATCTAAAATGGACTGAACTTCAGAAGAAATGTCTGAAAATTACATTCTAAATCTTAAAGTGACACACAAAAAAGAAAAGGACATATTCTTGATCATCAAAATTCTTCTGAAATAACATGTCAGGTTTCACAGATTCACAGACTTCAAGCTGTATGTCTCAATCTAATTATATAGTACTCTATATCTTAAGCAATTCTGAGCTTTGTGTCTATAATAGGCATGGGTTGTCTAATCTCCTAAGAACTCTACGGAGTCTGAAACATTTAGTTAGGTACAAGCCATCCACATACAGTGTGTGGTTTTTGTTCCTTTGAAAAAAATTATGCCTCCTCATCAACAATAATTATCTCATAAGTTTCAAAATGACTTTCCAAAACCTGACATCCTTAATCTCAAAAGAGACCATTCCCTTTCACACTTAACTGCAGTTATAATAAACTTGTTGATGCAGTCACAGCTACTAGCAAGCACATTTCAATCCTTTCTGAATGCAGGATTAAAACCTTCCACATTCAAACTTGTCTGAAAATCCTTATTTATAAATTCCATCACACACACACAAAAAAGGTGCTATTGGATGACCAAGCCATTCATGTCTCTGTACAACAGGGCTAAGAACAAGTGAAGTTTTGTGTGGAATCTGAACTTCAGCAAGGACAGTTTCCTTTTATTGTGGACATACTCATGATCTACAGCAGCAGCATCTGCACTACTGATGGTAATGGTTCTTCCAACTGTGGGAAGCTTCTCATAGATAACAATGGTTGAATCAAGTATAACATGTTACTAGTAGCTGTGATTTTCACCATGTGAAATAGGCTACTGTCTCCATTATCTCCAGAAAACTTATAATAAGTCTACTTATCTTATATTTAATTCTTCAGATTTGACATACAGCTTCTTGAATAAGTATTAACCCTTATGGCACCAGAGCCCGATGTAATCGCTCTAATTTTTAGCTGTGGGTGATAGAGATGACTGTTTCAGTCAAAACAAGAGACCAAACACGAGAAGCATAGGCCAGACTAACTCAGCTGGTATCATTGCCAACAGTAGACACAAGGCTCAGTAAGACACATGGCATAATCAGCTGATGCAGGACAGCTCTTGCCATGTTGGAGGCATAGCATTACGAGAGTTAATGGCACATACTGGAACTTTTGACAAAAAAATCTCCATAAGCACAAACTACAGTCACAAATGCTAGCACTTCCTCACCTTCCATCTGGGAAGCTGTTACTTCCAATGGCACTTTACTCAAATGCAGATCCTTTCCATCACCCCACTGGGACCGTGAGGTTTCACCTCCTTCTTCCCCTTGCCCAACTGCCAAAACTATAGTTGGAGATGCTGGCGTCCCCCATTTCCCCCTGCCTGCCTCATCATTGGCAGCTGTAACAACAGGTGAGGCCGGTGCGCCCCATTTCCCCCTGGATGGATTCTGTCATTCAATTTGTAGACATAACAAGTTAGGTTGTCATCTTTGAAAAGCATATAAATGGTGTATTCAGGTCTTACGATGCACTAAATAATAAGACACAATATACAGAAACAAAACACAATAACAATCTCCCAGTCATTCGTATGTCTCACTCACATAACTTTTAAATATCATTATTTTCACATGCTACTACAATAAATAGCTTTCTCAGCTGCCTCACAAACAAGCATTTTAGCAGGTATGATTTGATATATTAAATCAGAGAATATGACACGCTATTTTAAGTCTTTATTTATGATATAACATCAACACTGTGGCTACCATTTATAGTCAGCTGATTAAAAAACAAGTATTTACAGTTTTAAAGTGGGTTGGGGGTAGGCATGGGGATAGGGAGGGGGTGTTTGGAGTGTTACTTAAGTTTTCATCTTGTCACTGATCTGTCTTAGAATGTTTTGATCGTGTACATTTTATAATCTGCCTTCTTGAAAACATGTATCCACATTACACAATATGCAGGGAGGAGAAAGGAAGGAAATGTAATTAAATTTTTTTACCTTGTCATTGACCCGTTTTAGAATATCATCTTTCTGCTTTTGAAGAGCACTTCTGAAGGAAAAAAGATATCAGTCAATGAATTCATCCAAAGATAATTCATCAAGGCACTGTTAAAACAAAAAAATCAATTCTTTTAAACTTCTGTTTCTAAGATATATAATGAGCAATGATGCTGCCCTTTCCCAGGGGTTGTAATGCAAATCACTAGTGTGCAACTTATCACAATAGGTGCACTGGAGTTTGTATACAAAACTCCACATCAAAGTGCTGAATGGGACATTTTTCTCTCTTGTGGATGATGACCTTAAGATAACTGTCCTTAAGCATGATAAAAGATGCATGTCACCCAGTATCATCTGCATGGCACTGGTTTAAGTAATGATGTTCGGTAAGATTTGACACAATGGGAACACCCTCTAAAACATGCAAAACTATAGAAACTGCATGACCAGCTGACTAAGTTACTTACACTAGTACTTCTGCTGACCAATATTTTTCAACACAACTAACTTCAAAAGCCCAAATTTGCATGATATGATCATGATATGGTCTCCACGTCTCTTCTAACCATACATCTGCGGGAGTAATATCATGAAAACATACTCTCAACAAAGTCTTTAAAAAAAATGTACACTTCTCTAACTTACTTTGGCCTTTCTCCATCCCCACCATCACCTGG
The DNA here is from genome assembly GCA_033807755.1 of Ellobium chinense. Taxonomy (NCBI): domain Eukaryota; kingdom Metazoa; phylum Mollusca; class Gastropoda; order Ellobiida; family Ellobiidae; genus Ellobium; species Ellobium chinense. The sequence continues at coordinate 781,439 of JAWQUT010000182.1, read as the reverse complement.
TTTAGCTGGAATGTTGCCTCCTATGGCTTGCATGGCGTTGGTTAGTGGCACTGCAGACCTACAGTTTAAATACAAAAGTAGGCTTGTGAGACATATGAAATTTCCACCACAAAGCCAGACATTTTTTTTTCATTTATGATCCCCTACTCTCTCACTCTGCACATAATTATTTACTCTAATTATAACAAGTCAAACATTAAAGCTTGATATAGTAAAGAAATAAATGAACTGTATAAATCACAGTATCATATTTCTTTAAATTTCTATATGGAACACTATCCAACTTCATACTATGTCAAACAGTAAGTCCTGCACAAACCCTAGTATCCGATTTCTTTAAATCTCTCTATAACACATCATCCAAGCTCTTCCTATACAAAACATTAGATCATGTCATAATCCTAATATTGTATTTCTTTAAATCTCTCTAAAAACACCATCCCAGTTCTTCCTAATCTTCTCTGTTTATATATAAGGCTCTGCTTTTCAAAGACTCACGGTTTGTCTCCATCCTTCAAGATGGGTTGTTGCTGGGCTCTGTCACCAGCTCCAATGGCGTGCAAGGCTCCAGTGATAGGGACTCCAGGCCCTGGTGAGGGAGTCTTGCCCTGAGATGTATAAGACAGCTGTCAGTGTGATTTCTGTGCTCTTTATTTTGAGACAAATTACTGGTTTGTTGTTGAAGTTTTGCTGAAGCATGAAATGTATGACTGAATAGTGAGCCAATCTGTCACAAGACCTTGGATGTTTGCTAAACTAGGGCCCACAAATAAATGAACACTTCTTATTCTGTAAATGAGGGGGAAAATTCAAACCCATTTCTGTTTCAGCTTATACCTCTGGAAAAATGAGTCCTCCACTATCTGTATTTGAGTGACGGGCACTTGTTCATGTTACCATAGCAAGCTTTATTCACATATGAAGTATAGTTACTGACTATATGATGATATGATGATCCATGATGATCTATGTAGGCACTGTCTGCAGTACCATATGTACAGAGGAACTTACATCTCCAGAGGTAAGCTCTGTCATAGAAAAGTATTGTCTCCTTAACTAAGGCATTAAAATTTTCATAGGGCACCAAGAATCGCAACCAATATAATTATCCTTTTCGGCACAGATCTTGATCACAGAGATCAAGTAACTTGTCCTAACATTGACAGAGGTAATAATGAAACAAAACCATTACAGCAGCCAGTAGCAGTGGCAAGCTTTGATTGCACAAGTACCCTTCCGACACAATATGAGAGATTATGTTGATCATGCACTGTGTTTTCCTCATGCACTGTGTTTTTCATCGTTCTTGGACAAGGCAAGGCTAATGATGGGGATAAGCGCAATGGCTAATCATAAAGCCAACTAACCAAGAAAAACATGAAGTTTTACTTTACTTCAAAATTTAATCATGAGCAAACTGTTCATGCCAATTCTTAGTAATAATTTAGTGGGAATGATGGTTAGAGGGGACACTTGTCACCAAAACCTGATGGTTTTCTCTTAAATTGCTAGATATGCTCAATGTGCCCATCCCTTGTTCGTTATATGTTGGCTTTTAGACAGCAGGCTGCTGTTGACTGGGTATCACAAAAGTCTGCATCAAATAAAACAACGAAGGTGAAGATTCAGGTAGCTGTCAGCCTCAGTTCACAAATTATTAATTAACTCCTTACTGGCACAATTCCTTTCCGCTGTTTCTCCAGGTCACTCTTCTTTCTCTCAGCCCACTCTTCAGCTTGGACCTAAAAGAAGAAAGCATTAAGAGTTCACTACACTATTCATACATTGGCTGAGCAATTTGTCCCCAAACATTCCCCTACACATCCCCTCCCCCCTTGTTCTTACATGATTAGGATAAAAAAAAAAATCTTGCAGAAACAACCATCCTCACATTCTCTGTCCCAACTGACTGTCATATTACATTCTAAGATACAGGTGAATTAACAAATTATCAAATGATGGTGTATGCAGGTTCTGAATTTGCTACTAAATTTAAGAAGATAATGTAATGATGTCCTACCCTCTGTTCAAAGACATAACATCTGGCTAGAGATGCTTTCATAAAATAACCCTCCCCCTCCACAATACTTTCTCGTTTGTCTTTGGCTCTCTTGAGATTATAAGTCACATAATCATATCATATGCTAAACAGCAGCACTCAGAATGCAGTAAGCAAACAATGACATACGCTGCAGCAAACAAACTTTTGTGATGTATAAGCGGGCGTAGCAACTGAGACACAAATCAATCGAGTCCAAAATGAGATCTATAACTGCATCCTCAAAGACCTTCATAAATAATGTCATTCACCCCAGAGTCTGCCACTAGCCTTGGTATCATTAAGACACTACTTTGATAAATTTTGAACAATGCTTGTCGCAGCTGGGCCAGTGCCCTCTCTCCTTCCCATCACCCATATGCTCTAAACATACAAGTACATTATGGAAATGTTAGGTGTGATCCATCCAAGACAAACTGATTTCATGCTTTAGTTATCTGACATAAATAGGGTGAGTTAGAACTTAAAAGGTGAATGTCATGACATAAATTCTCTAGTACAGTAATAATTTCATGGAAATGAGATACAAACCACGAGTGATAATCAACAGTTTAGAGGCAACATATATTCCAATTAATTATCTGGGTATTGTGATCAAAATGTGGGCATATTATTATTACAGTCTGATGGATTTTCTTTCCAGTCTGATCAGTTACATTCTGCAATGCAGCAGTTTTCAATGATGAAAGTAAGCCATTATTTCTGATCAGAATTTGTCAGAATTCTTACTTTTAAGGCTTCCACTTTCCTCTTCCTTTCCTCTGCCTCCTCTGAATTCTACAACAGACAAAACAGGAGACTAGTTACCATCCTACAAAATGTAATATCTTTACAAACTGCAAGTCAAACTAAAGTGACTAATGTGCTTCCCCATTCTGCTCCTACATCAACAGCAGTTGCAAGCGGTTGAACCTTGTTCAGTGCTACACTAATATCCATCTTCTCCTGCGTTCTCTTACTATGTACTGAGGGTAGCCTTCTTTAGCTAAGGCTCAAGCTTTCACTACCATTTGCTACTTTTCATATTATGCCTTGCTATGAAATCAGTCTCATGCAGTGAAGTGATAAGTACTATGTCAGGCTTGCAGGAATTCACCTCTGAAGTTTGTCAGCGCAGCAGCCTGCATTACCACTGCCTGAGCTTTTCTACTGAGACATTTTATATATGTGCAACATATATAAGATGAGCAACATTTTGTCCTATTTGAAAGGGATGCAGACAATCCAAATAAAGCTGAACTAGGAAATAGTATGCCTCTCATGGTCTGAGGCAAATCTCTTGCACTTCTGAGCCAATAATCTCTGTGCCAAACAGCAGCACATCTCTATAAAGCATGGGAATTAACATGAGCCATACTACACATAATGATGCTTTGTTCTGATCCCTCATAAATCCCATCCTGATTACAAAATTCATATTTTTCTTCATCTATTCTTCCTGTGCACATCTACATTTTTTTTCATGTATCTGACCAAACTTGTTGCAACAAGGTTAAGGCAGATAGTGAAAGCACATGTAAGAAAAGTGTGAACCATTTCAGAAAGCAAGCAGGCAAAACAAAGAGCCATGAAAAGCAAAACACAAATTCAAACAGTTGCATTAGCTTTCAGAGCCTGATTGATTTGACAAGTTACACTACATAACTGTTAGAATTCAATGGCTTATTCTAGCTTGAAATTATTAAAGTTACATATGCAACATTAATCTAACAAAGGCTAGAATGAAATCATTCACCCAAATAAATTGTGAGCCATGGTGTCTTCTGAATTTCTGCAATAGCTTTTGCTTTACAAGAACAAAGTGATTTTGTTATTTCAACAGTGTGAAGTTGTTAATAAACCAACAGCCTAATAGTGCTACTGACAGCAAAGAAAACAGAGCATCTAACCTTGACACCTTCAGCAGGTTCAGCCACATGTACACCACGAATCGCCCGACGATCTTTCATGTTTTGCATGCGTATCTGCCGCAGCTTCTCAAGATATTCCTGAGCAGTTAAAAAAAATAAGTTCAAAATTCTTGTCTGCTGCTGCTGCTGCTTTATGTCTTCTTGTTGCAGCTGCTGCTGATGATGTTGCAGCTGCTGATTATGATGATGACATCCATACCATTTATTTTATTGCAGTAACTGGCAAAAGTGTGACAGATATTAATTCAAAGATGCAATTTCAACAACTTTAGTAATGACTGAGATAATGATAAAATGTGACTAACTATTTCTGGCTTTCCAAGCTAAATCATTTTGAATATGTCAATAGATATGCGAGCCTTGTCAAGCATCATATTTCACTCTGAAAGTAATGTTTTGAAGCATGGCAAGTAATAGTAGCAAACGTAAGAGAGAATCTATAAGTATTCCTATTGCAATGATCTGATAAATCTAACATGCCTCTCACCTGCTCATCTCTGTTCCTGCCAATCATACCTAGACTTCCACCCCCTCCACCACCTCTACCTCCATTACCACCTCCCCAACCACCATCACCAGCTCCTCCTCCTCCTCCTCCTCCTCTTCTTCCACCACCAGGTTTTGGACTGGGACCTCGCCCTGTAGAAAACAATAGTACAGTAGAGTTCACTTAACAAGACAGCACTTTATCCAAAATTTCAGTCAGTCGGAATAAAAAGAAAATCCTGTCAAAAGGCCCTCTTTATTCATAGTAAAATACCTTCTAAAACTCAATAATGAGTTTCAAGGAATTTTCTATAGCTTTCCAAGGAGGAAAAAGCTAGGAAAAAAGACGACCCACTACTATCACAATTTCTTGTGCTTTGTCTGCTGATGGTCTGGCACATGGAGGTTATGTTAAACATTCTATCAATCAAAGGTGATGACAACGGATGGCAATCCCAATAATGCGTAGCTCAAAAGTAGAACATACCAAACTCAATGCTCACAACTATCATTAAAAAGTATCATTTCTTTATATTACACTGTAAATAGATGGCACAAAACTTGCTTAACCACCAAGATTTGGCTGATCCTTCCATACTGTGTAAACAAGATTCTACTGTATATCTAGTATCAGATAAGACTGTCACATTCTCAAAACTACAAATCATATGGACAGAGCAAAGAGCAAGCAATATTACTCATGATGATAATAACAATCAAGATCATAATTTTAATAATTACAGTGACAAAATGAAGATTATCACAATCATTTTAAATAATTGAATGAAAATATGGCACACATACTGTTCACACATGATAGATATGATGACAGGTAATGAAAAGCGATGGTGAATCATAATAACAAAGATCATGATAAATAAAAGATGATGAATATGAAGGTAACAAAGATATATTATATTGATAATGATGATGACCTACTCGGCGCAGGCACTGGAGTTCTCCTATCTGCAGATGATGGGCGATACTGTAAAATAAAAAGCATTATAATTACAACTGCCAAATAAGATGACCCTGATTTTATTTACATACAGCACAATGCTTAGTGCTGCAAATAATCATGACAATAGTGCATATGATTAGATGGTTAACTTAAGGTTTAGTTATGATGATGATGACGACGACAATGATGATGATGATGATGATGATGACGTTGATGATAATGGTGGTGATTATGAAATCAACAGCGATAAGCTTTAAGCTTAAACTGTACTGTGGAGAGATTGATGTTCATTCTTAGCTGAATACTTTTTGGCATGGTGCTGGTAATCTAGCCCATCTTAGCAAGTTTTTATAACAGTAACCACAATAGTTAGGTGGCAGGAAAAAAGCCTTACACTTCCATACATCCCTATTCAAGACACTGCTTTTCAACTCAAGACCACTAGAAATTCTGTGAGGATGCAGATAGCAAGCCAATATGTCATTTACACTCTGGTTGGAAAATTTTAACGACTTTGCAAAGAACCTGTCCCCACCATGTCTTAACCCCATAAGATATTCTTAGAAGAGAATTGAAATCATAACAATCTCTGCTGGGATACAACTCACTGACCAACATATTTTTCAGCCACTGATCGAATACATCAGTATTAAATGCTGGACCTTTCTGAGGAAAAAGCTATAGCTACAATAAATTCTACCGGCATTTAGTGCCCTAGATCAGTAAGCTGTTCAAAGTAAGATGGTAACAGCCCTTACCCCACCATACAGATCATGCTGTGCCCTCATCTTGTTCATAGCAGCCTGTCTCTGTCTTTGTATATAATCTTCCACCACCCTAGCTCTTTCTGCTGCCTGAGCACCAAGTTGCCTGAGGAGGAGCAAATATCACTTAGTAGTTTCACTTAGTTCTGCATGCCAACTTCATCATTTCCACTGCAAACTGATATTTTTTCTGCCCCTCTTTTTTACTTCTCGAATAGTTGCAAGTGTTTTTACTGATGTGCAGAAGCACTACTCTTTTAACAATCTTACTGGTATACTACAATCAGTTACTAGTACAAACTGATGATTAGAGTCTCAAAGTTTTTTGGCTCTTCCCAGGAAAGAATTTTCTGTTATTTCATAGGTCTCTCTCTTGATAGTCCGTGACAATTCCCCACCAACATCCCCATCCCACAACAATATGCAACTATATTTAAACCAAAAATTAAAAAATCCTTTGTTTATTCTTTTTTAATTAACCTTCACGTCCTGGATCCGAGACACATTCTCATATGACAAAGCGGGGATAAAAAAATCTTTGGTCTGATAAACTTTAAGTAAATAAAACCAGATCAGTCTCCACCATCCATAAAAACAGGGTAAAACTAATGTACGTGTATATAATTATATACAGAAATCCTGCTCATGCCATAATTCAAATCCAAGGCATGACTGATACACAGTATTATTCCATTTCAGCTTTACAGCTATGCATATCAGGGTTAATCAATAGGCCAACAGTCATTAAATACCAATGAATACCCATGGTCTATGTGTGAAGTTACCCAATCCATTTCTAAAAATACAGTGAGTAGCTAGCAATAACATAAAAAGGGATAGCTTCTTGCATCGTGCTTCTAGATACACTAATATAACATGAACATAAGCTGAGGAAGGCAATATCTGTATTACCATGTACTGTATACTGTTCACAAACACACACAAGATTTTAACAACTGATGTATGTATTCTGACAGTATTTCTATATGTCCATTTTACTTCCTACGTCTCTTCTGTAAAAATGATATCAGCTTGTTGAAATACAAAGTCTATGCTAAAGATTGGCAGAGGTCCCATGACTTACTTTATAATTTACACTTTCAAGTATTTGTTGCAAATAAGTATACAACTGTGCAACTGTAAAGAAGAAAATTATTCTTTCCTCTTCCAGTGCATCTCTCAGATTTTGAATTCAGCCTTTCTGCCCATTCAGTTGAGATTAGTACATAGATCATGCTGTCATAACAAAGATTAATCTCACAAACAGCCTGGCTAATGACAGCTGAAACTGACCATCTTAACATGAGCTCAGTGGGATTCAGCTTTAGCTTTTCTAAGGCGTTCTTTATCAAATCAGTCTCCCCCAACAGCAGTAAAAATGTTCAGTTATATCTAAATACTTTATCAGTACACCTTACTCTTAGGAGAGATCTTCAGTATTTGGAGCATAGTATTCAGTATAACAATGGGAATCAGGAGACAAGACAAAAGCTGCAAAGTGTGAACCAAAATATTGGTCTACATATGCATGTTAGTATGTGAAACAGACATTAAGGTACATAAGCCAACCTTTATAAAAGTATCTCAGTGTCAAGCAATGTTATCTTTTCTTTATTAATGCTGAGCCATGCATTTTCACACTGATTTATATCTTGATCTAGGTTTTGGATTTAAGCATGACAGTTTCCATTATCTATGTTATATGAAGTGGCTTATGATTCTTCCTGGGGATCAGTGTTGCTGGTTGCAACATGACAAATATTTCACAGGTGGGCGGCGTCCATGTAATCTAAGCATTTGAGATTATCAACATATCTATCGCAGATGTTTTCTAAAATGTTCATACATCACCTTCGTACTATTTCACCTATGCGCCATTTCCAAGCAATGGCAATATGATTTTGTCAATGTTACCTAGTTTTCTTCATCCATGATCTGACTGTGAGAGCTTATACACTGTCATCCAGATTCAATGCTCCCTCATACACAATGTAATACATCCGAACACAATCTAAAGATTTAATTTTTTTTTTAAAATGGCTACTAATCTGAAAGAAAAATTTACTTACCCTCCATTCTGACGGTGGAGTTTATTTGTGCATGACTTTTCGAGTTTTTCTTTTTTTTTTGGCAACGAGAGGCTAGTAGACCAGACCGTACCAAAGTTGCCAGATTTGATTCTTTTTGAAAATTCACCAGCTGACAGATTTTTTATACAAATTTCCATTTATATATGAAACTAAGTTGCTTGTGAGCTGCAAAATCTCAAATTGGATGTGAATTTGGCCTACTCCCATGGCCCATAATAATCATGACAGCCACAATGTAAAAATCATGTTTATACTTGTCTATTGTCATTCCCTCTTTTCAGGTTCTTTTTTGCCCGTTTGATTAATGTTTTGAAAATCCACTCACTCAGCGCTTCTCTTTTGTCAAACAGGTGACGTTCAATGTTACAGATATTTATCATGTGTTTACAAACCTTATGGGATCCATAATATCCATAGTGCAGATTTTCCGTGCCTGTGGTCGACTCGTTTGTATTCTTCAAAGCAATATATTAGACTATATGAACTGTAGGAATGTTCAGGAGAAACTGCTGTGGATTTTTTTCAAATTTCCGAGCCTGAAAGGAGCATTTCTTTATCATAGGGGTTTATGTCTGCACACTCCTAGATTTAAATGATACTTGAGAGAGAATATTCCCTAATTATTTGTCAATCACCTAGACACATGACAGATTTTGTGAGTTTTTGTGTTGACAGAAAGATTAAAGGTGGATTTACCAGGTGACCCAGTGTGATAACAACAGTGTATTGCCCTATTGGGAAGTTACATTTGGTTTAGGAATGCTAAACTGATTGATTTGCCATGTGTTTGACTGAATGACTTCTTTAATTTACCTCTGTTGTGTATCTGGTTTCTGTATTATTCAAATACTTTCATGGGATTTGTTAATACTCTTGTTTTTGAATTGTTACTTTACTAACACTAAAGCTGACATCGTGCTAGTTTTGTTGTTACTGTCATCAGTTTACATTCTGCCATCCATGTCCTTTACAGTACCTTTTGTTTTACCTTTGTATTTTTATGCACCACTGTTTGAAATAAATGTTCCTGTAGTGCTGTATCCTTATTCCTCTTCCAGTTACCCGATCCTATAGACCATATAATGTAGACGCAATCAAACTGGAATTAAGAACTGATGCAGGAGATAGCCTTTGAAGTTACATGATTTTTGTTATGCAAATCCAAGCTAACAGCTGTTTCCATGGCAACCAAATCTAAAAAGTATTTTTTAACTTTTTTTTTCTGCTTATTTAATGGTGAAGAATGAAAATCAACATATAAAAGTATAAACTGAAACCTATATAATATCACCTTTAGAACCCATCTTCTCCCCCTACCATTAAATGCATTTCTACAACCACACAGTCAATGCATAGCACATGATCTTTTTGCTCACTGGAAAACAGTTACTTAACCTACATGTAGTATTAGTACACTGGTTCCAACTAAAATATGGCCACTTAACATCCTGCTTCGGTTAAGATACCGCATTTCTTTTTCTCTGTCAAATAATCTTATTAACATTCTGGTTGCAGCAGCTTTTTTCACCTAGGTATTTTAGTCGCGGTGATTTTTTTCTTTTCTCTTCCGATTGGTCTGTTCACATCCACTGACATATCATGGTGCTAGTAGTGATTATCTCTCTTAGATTTCACCTACGTGAACTTGCTATATCATAACACCTGCACAGACAACATAATATGGTCCTTCCTTTTTGTCGTCATTTTCTCTGATCAATGGCGTGTTTGGTTATGATCAAAGAAAGTGTATTTTTATTTTCATAATTACTTCCTTTTTCTAGCATGAATCATTCACTATGATCCTACTTCAGCTGCTAAGATCCCACTTTCATTTCCCAAGTACCAGACTGTTAGCAAGACTACTATATCAACATAATCATGACCCCTATAACTACTTATGCATTACGTGGTGAGTCAATCCCATGCTATATGTCTCCATATTTCAGCATGCTTTCAGTGACACAATGCGTTATCAAAACTATGGTCAGTTACTCAACTTTAACTGGTTCTAGAATGCAAAATGCTCAAACACCAAATGCTCTAATACGATATTCATATATACCGTCTTCGGCGCTTTCTCTCATACATTCTGAACCTGAAAGAAAAAGTGGCACTACTACACTCCTTGTTCTCAAAGCATTATGTGAATGAAATACGTTTTGCTATTCAAAAATACTACAGCCATAGAGTTATGTTCTCAGTATCCTAGACAGACTTATAGCAAAGTTCTGCCAACACATTTCAAAATGCCGACATTAAGACTGATCCATTTACACCTTTGTTTTCTGTGCAATTTGATGACATGACATGAAAGTGACCGTATCTATAAGCATTTTCGAAGCTGTAATTATTGGAAATTATGTCTTTGTCTTGCAGGTAAATCCTGAGCAGAATATTAAGGTAATAAACTTATTCATCTCTAGACATCAAAACATGAACATTTTGTTGTACATATCATACCATCTATATGTTTTACACATGAAGAATGAAGACAGTGATGAACTGAATGAGCAGGAAAATTAAAATATCTGGAGACCAGGTAAGCTCTTAGTATAGAGGAACACTACAAGAAATGGATAAAGCCTCTCACTGTGCAAAGAAAGGATGGAAACAATACATGACAGATGTTAAGCTGCAACAAAAACTAAATCTCAAAAGCACACGTTACTTAAACACCTTAATGCAACACCCTTATTGTCTATAACACTTCATTTAATTTCTTCTCTCTATAACAAAAATTGCTTCTCTGTTTACTTTTCAGCATTAATTGGTCTGGGCAAAGTGTTTTCAAAAACGTATTGCAAAACTGCGACGTTGAACTGTTTTATTCCTCAGTTTTCACATTTCAAAGTATTCACAGAGGATTCACTTCCTAACAGCCTGTGCCAACTCTAGGTCATCTCTTATTACAAATGTGTCCTTTTGTTTATCTTTGAAGCTTTTCCTGGAAAATTAGCTCACCACATTATCTGAACCGCCCACAGTGTGAGGTAAGTCTGCAAAAAATCATAATAATTTTTACCCAAGGACCAGAAAAGCTAATATTCTGCCTTGAGTGAAACCCCAGTTCTTATCAGTGATAACTTGTCAGCTAACATCACACATAATTTGAAACACACACTAGCATACTGCCATCACCAAAATACTTTGAGGCACAATGAAGCTTGGTCTGCTTCATGGTAGAAATGCATTTTGATCCTTTTTTATCATCATTTTTCACATAGAGAGCGAAAAAACAAATGTAAAATACTGCATTTCACAATTTTCACTGAGATTTTTCATCTATGAATAATGTACATGTATTTTACATCTCAAGCTTGGCTCATCAGTCTGGTAGATTTTGCTATGACTTGGTTTCCACCTCTGAAGAATAAAACCTGAGAAATCACTTTCCTTTCAATAAACTCACCATGATAAACAAACAGACCAAGCTACTTGTTAAAATAATGTGCATACATTAGGGCAGAGAAATTCAATTTTCTCTCAGCAGTTCAATTTTCACTATGCCTTGAGTAGGTCATGACTCCTCTAAGTAAAAAATACTCCACATGAAAATATCTTTAATATTTTGACTGATATCAGAGTTGATGCATGTGTCCTTCTGAATAAACAGATACATGAGTTAAGCTTACATTCATGTTTTGTAATGTCATCAACATATACCACACTTGGTCACTTGGCTCCAAACTAAAAAGCTGCAAGTTTATGAGCTGGGACATTTGGCCTCAGGTATGACTATTTCATGATCTCTGAAACCTTCCAGTATAGTAAAAGGTGACCAGCTATGCTTTCAAATGAGGCATATTTTGTGATATCAATTTACATTATTGTGAGCCTCATGTATTTTTGTTTTCACAGACGCAAGCTGACACTTAAATAACTATGATAAAGGAATAACAGCATGATATAAGCTTAAAATTTACTCTCTCTACAACCTGCAGATGACGCTAAAAAGTTATCAAACATGAAATAGGATCTAAGTATAACCTTGGACTAACTTATCAGAACTGCTAAGAGACAAAAACAGTAAGTTACACACAGAAGTGGGTAATATGTAGTTTCAGTCCTAAGTGAAACTTACATATTATAGCTATACCTGTCTCGGCCTGCTTGATCAAATGCAGCCGGGACCCCAAGAGGGCCCATGTTGAACTGCTGCTGAGGGACTGGTTGCCTTTGCTGGTGTCCTCCTGGCCTAGGGGCTGCCATGTATACAACTGAGGAGGCAGAGAAGAGAGAAGGATCACATGCATCAATGTCTAGCTGAGCACAACAAAATTAATGGAGTGAAGAACTGGTACAGAAACAGACTAGCATCTTTTACAGTGAAGACTGGAGGATCGCTAATGAGAAATAACACGTCTCTTAATATGTTACTGCCGCTCCATGAGTTTGTCTCATGCATGCTAAATTTACCATTGTTGCTGAAAAGGCTAACATTCTAGCTTCAGTAAGGCCTAGAAGAGGGATGGCACCTGGGAATCTTAATAAAGTGGACAGTGAATTCCAGATTACCTCTCTTCAAGAAACAGAACAAAGTAAGCAGTTTTTTCCCCGGCAATTTTAAAACAGTGGCTGGAAAACAGGAAAAATGCTGAGGCAGCAAAGTGTTAAGTGTATCTGTGCAACATGTTCTCGGTGAGAGAGAACTAATATACTTCATCAACAAATATTGGCTTACCATCAATGTTGTTATTGCGAGCAGGTCCTGGGGCTGGTGGTGGTGGCAGTTTCTCTTGGTAAAGTTTGTCAAGAAACTGATTATATGCTTCATAGTTGCCTCTGTCCCTGTTGTCGTTTTGCTGAAAGGAAAAGAAATACAGCTTTAGATTTATGTGCACTTACAGATATTATGGGCTTATATCATTACTGTAATGTTTAATCACGGTACTGTTCTGTTTCCTTCATATCTTCATCATTGTACTGCATTTGTACAGCTGAATGCAGAGAGGGAATTGCTACTTTTAAAAATATGATGGTTTTATGGTTTTAAGTCAAATCCACCAAGATGCCAGTGACATATATGCATGCTAAAAAAGTTGACTTTTGTCTGGAACAACGAAAACAAGTGAGGTCAGATAATGCAATTTATAGGATCATGATCTAAAATACAGTTCTTTTCACCAAACGTCCAGTTTGACAGTCCATGACCCACCATGGTTTGAATCCTGCTATTGCAAAAGCCTACAGATAAAACCTTTCAGATTCCTCATCACAAGTTTTCATTCTTTTCCCAAATGTCATCACATTGCCATGAGTTTAAAGCAGCTCTAATACACAGAAAAGGCATAACACAGTCTTTGTGATACCAATGCAGTACTTACATTGGCTCTTGGAACAGGCAATGGTCTCGGTGACTTTGGACGGTTGTTATTTGGGGTAGGTGTTCTATTCTGTTGAATAGCGACAGTGAAAACTGAGCCCAGAATGACTACAAAAGTGGAAGTATTAGGGAAGAAGTTAAGCTAGTGGTGAAAAGTACATGAGATTTCCTATGCTGAATACTACAGCATATCTGGTCAATTGCATTCCTGCATACTTTTACTGCAGTAGGGCCAAACCCCTTGCCTAGCAAATGTACTCCGAAGTAAATACATATTGCGTCCATAAAAAAAAACTAAGATAAGCTCGAGTATATTGTGACATCTACAATAGATTTCTCATAACCAATTAAAAAAAATTAGTAGTTGCCCATTGATAATGATATTATCACAGGTAGTTATAGTTGATTATGCTTCCAACTGAATAATAAGACATTCAGTTTATCAGGACTGTGAAGCATACCTCATCTATACCAAATGGATCTATAACATTTTTCCATCCCTCTTCTCTTGCTTTATTAATTCTTGCCATCTGTTGGTAGACATCAAATTTTCAAATCAAATGCAACAGAAAAACAATGAACAATATTGACAGGTGATCTTGTCTGTGATACGTGACATATGACTGGAGATGAAATAATTACAGGGGTTAACAATAAAAATGAAAGCAGTCAGGCAAGAAAGGAGAAAGATCAGCAAAACATGATCACAGTAAGGGAGTGACGATACTAAATTAAACTATGACCTGGAAACGATAAGGTGAAACAATGAATTCTATTAAGGAGATGGCGCCCCACAGGGTTCACTGAAGGAACACTGTCACCTTATGCCCAATTAGGACCTACAAATTACCTTCAACAGAGCAACAAAGTTTGAACTGAATGATATCAAATGCTTATCTACACAGATAAAATGAAATTAACGCGGAGTTTCCTGTAGTAAGATGTACACAAACCTTTTGTCTTTCTTGCAGATCTTTGTGCCTCCTCTCATTCATCTCTTGTTCCTGGCAGACAAGAAATGAATAATCACATTTTCATTTTAGTTCAAGCTGATAAACAGATTTAGAATCATGGAAACAAAAGATGACACAAGAAGGCAGAGATTCAAGTGGAGAGATGAATGAGTAGATTGTCACTGGACTCAAAAATAGCCCAAGTCCTTTTTCGTTTCAGAGAGAGCATAGACAAAATGTTTTAATGACCAAGCAAAAGAAAAGAGTCACTGTGTATCTTTGCAACGGCAAAGTTTAGAGGAAAATACTGCAGTATTTTCTTAATTTTATTATGTCAACATGGGCCTTATTCTCATAAACAACATAGTACTCTATTAAAAAATTGCCCAAGTTTTTTTCTTCTGCATTCAGCCTGCAATGCTCCATTCACAATGTCAAGAATGTTGCCTCAAGGAAGTCCATCATCCTCTGGAGCTCCTACTTGCAGCCTTAGTCTGACCTAAGCCAGTTTCAAGAACAATGATAAAATGGAAACCGATTTTCAAACAAAAAAGACAGAGAGACAGCCAGACATCTGTTGCAGGACACCAGGTTGTCTGCAAGCAGGCACACAGGCAGGCGGACAGACTGACAGAAAAACAAATATAAATGTAGACTGACAGACAGCTAGCCAAGCAAAGCAAATGGACACAAACTGGATATCAGACTGAAAAGCAGAAAGACTTGATAAACACCCAGACCAACCAACAGAATAGACTGGAAGACCAGAAGTCAGGCAGGTATATGGCAGTTCAGTGGACAGGCAAAAGAGCCAGTTAATGAATGGAAGTTGAAGTGTGGTTGATTGGTATGTGAAAATAGAAGAATCTTACTCGTCTCCTCATTTCAGCTCTCCTCCTCTGTTCTGCCTCCTGTCTTTCTTTCTTCTTTTTCTCCCAGTCCTAAAGATAACAGAGACAATTTTGTGATTATAATAAACTCAAGTCAACCAAGTCATTTTCAATCTTACTGCTGAACATCCATGACATCAAACACAGCAATGGGGAATCACACTTGTGTTTTGAGCATCAGTAGGTTCTCAGTGAGATGTATCAAACCTAAATTACTGTTTACCAAATTATGACCAGAATAAAAATCCTATCAAAAGAATTCCTAAAGGAATTATCTGGATATTTCAACGTTTTTAGTTGTGTAATATTTTCCCACAGGTTCTTCTTGGGTACTGGTGGCAAGGAATTTCCTTACATGAAGTAAGAGCTGATAAAAAAAGGAACGCCTACAATCTCAAAAGCAGTTATTTTTGCCAAAAACATAATTCATATAACAATAGACTCTATTGCAGCAACTTGGAAGGACAAAGCAACAAAGGGAGTTTCTGATTTACCATGATGTTTCTGATACAGCATAACAAGACAACAATATTTGAATAACTCTGTTGACAATTCCATCAAGATTACTCAATAACATTAACTGATACTATCATATCTTGGCAATGCCCTTCTGTTAAACATTGCTCTTTCCATTTTTCTGGAGAGCTTTCAAAATTAAATTGAATTCAAAGACTTTTCAGCAATTCTCTGTAAGTAAACCCCTAAGCACACCACAAATTCTAAGATCTGCCGCTACTTACTACTTGACCAGGCACTGGCAGTTGTCGACCAGGAGTGCTGGGTCTCTTCTTTTGTTCTCCAGACATTCTGCCAATAAATAAAGGGGTAGCAATCACACACTGTGTTCCATGGAACTAGCAGTTGGTTAATGAAAAAGATTCATAAGTTCTGGTCACATGCACTTATCAAAGGTCTCAAGGAATTTATCTCCACAATGAGCCCTTTCACTCGAAACTACTCAGTCCTAAATCGGTTGCAATATACAACACAAACATTAATTTAAAATTCTAACCTGTTCCTAGAGGAACTAACTGGAGCTCCATACACTGCAGCCGGGTCATATCTCTTGTTTGCTGAGCCAGGTCGAGGGGCTACTTTCTTACTTGGATCTGAAACAAAACAGGAATCTGTAAATGTGATCATGATAAGCCTTGTTTCATACTTCTGTCTCTAATGAAGTAGCATAAATTGAAGGGCATGGCATGTTTCAAAACCAAAAGGTCAGCTACTGATCTTTCTCAGAAACCAAAAAATGAAACAGAGAATTTTTCTAACAAAGAATTTAGATAACAAACAGCACGGAAACCTATTACTAATCTTTCACAAGTCAAACTGACTGACAATGTCACAAAGTTATGATCTATAATTAACTCATTCCATGCCAGTATGTTTTCCACGTTTTTGCCAGGCCACTATTTTCTAAAAGTACTATTTCTTACTATAAAGAAAAATCGCATCCAACATCTCAAAACTAACGCCGATTTCATGAATGGGAGTTTAGGAAGAGTTGTCATTGCTTATGAGTACTAAAAAGTTTCAACCAGACCTATAGTAGCGAAACAAAAGAAGATTTTGATATCGACGATACATCGTTGATTGGCGCAGCCACGGCAACGTATATCGACGATATCGTCGATTGGCATGGAATGAGTTAAGATGATCTTTATCTTTCTCTATGTCCTGATAATGTTGTGCAGGCATGGTGTGACAAACATTACCTCCACCCAAAATATTCGTAAGCTAAGATAATCCATTCTCATCACAAAATTTGTCTTTCACAGTTGATCTTGAAATATATGGATAATGTATATGTTCA
>JAWQUT010000182.1:750044-763941 GCA_033807755.1 Ellobium chinense | reverse complement strand
AATAGGGCATCAAGATCACAATGGCAGATCAATCTGGACTGAATGTGAAGCAAATTTTACCTGCTGATGGCTTGGGTGCTGGTGGCAAGGCTTTGGCAATCTTATGTCCATGCATGACAGTGTGGCTAAACTCATCAGCTAAATCCTGATTAAAGAATGGATAGCAGGAGAATATCATTTACTAGTTTGTGATGATAGAGAAGAGGCAGAAATGAAAGCAGAGAAAGAACTGGTAAAATGCCTGAGTCTGGTTATTTGGCAAGAGCATGCTGTCCTGTTTGGGGTGTACAACTATACATGTATATCACTCTCACATGTCATCACCAAACACTTAGTTTAAACAACTTGTTTTGAACACAGACAGTGAAATTAAACAAATAACAAAGTGAGACAGTGAGTTTACCCACCAATACACTGTAGACAGATGCTGTTACAAAATTAGTCACAACAGACTGAATATTCACCATCCAAGTACAGCTGTTTGCTGTTTGATTCTTTATCTTTTAAACATTTGTGAATCGTGCTGAAATCTTAACCCTTTGGTAAGGTTGGTGTACCCTCAAACTACTTTAGATCTAACACACCTGTGCTGACAGTAGTCTTCTCACTCTCTGCATGACGAAGTTTTTTCTCAAAATAGCATTTACTGTTGGACGGTCTCTGTAAGGATCAAAGAGACAGCATAACTTTATTATCAATGGCATAAATAGACAGCCATGCCAATGATAAGCTCTGTCCTACACAAACTTTATAATGGTTGGTTGTTTGGCTACTTGGCTGTATTCAAGAACAACTGCCCTATTTCAAGACTTCCAAACAAATTAAAACATATTCTCCTTACACATGTCCTTACACCAGGGATGACGCTTTAAATATATTTCATATTGAAAGCAAATAATCTATGCCAAAATGATGTTACTGCTTTTCTGAGGTGTTACACAAATTGTAGACATAATGTGTAATCTCCAGTTACAGATCTTGATAACACAAACTCAAGCACTCTCATCTAAATATGCCACATCAAATTAATCAATTCAGGGATATTCCAACAGCATATGTTCATGTTCAGCATGTCATGGAAGTTAAATCTATTCACAGGTTTGAAGATGAGGGATCATTTACCTTGGATTTCTCTTGAATAGCTGAGCAATTAAGCCTCTCAGGTCATAGCTGAACTGGGGAGACACAGGAGGATAACTTCCCCTTCAGAGTGCAAAAGGAAAAACGAAGAAATTGTTGAAGTAAATGTTCAAATTAAAAAGCAAGCGATATAACTGAACATGTTATACCTTACAAAGTGCACTAACTGGCACAAGGCACAGAATAGAGCATATCTGTTTAAAGAAATCTATTCACAATGATGGAAACCTCATTGTTATGTTGCTAAGAATTCCAAAAGAAATTTACCTGATAATTTTCAGCACCAAGTTTTTCATGTTACCAGCCTCAAACTGTGTGCAGAAGAGAAAAGAAAATTACATTATTATTTTGTTGATGTAGGTTATATATGAAAAGCATTTATGACACATGTATCTATTTCACCTAAAACATGCATTCTTAAAATCTAATCTCTTATTTCAGCTACTGATACTGATATCCATAGCAAGCCACTTGGATCACTGAATAATTTACATCATATAGACTTTCCAAGATCTAGTCTGCATTATGCTTATAGTCTCCCTCTGAGGACGCACAAAAATATGTTTTGTTCTGTCATTCATAATCCACTAAGCAGATCATAGTATGTCATATACTCTCCCACTATCTCAGGTTCCAGAGGACCTGCCATTTTCAAATATCATTCTGGAGTCATATATGAACCCCCATCACAGAACAAATAAAGTCAAAACATCATAACTGTCCTGCTTAGCAAGACTTCCTCTACACCCAAATTCAAGAGACATAAATGCTGCAATAAATGTAGTAAGAGCCTACAACACCATTTCTACTACTCAAAACACACTGAATAAGTTAGCAGTTCTTTGTGAATGTTCAAGCAGTTCTGAAATAAAGATGATATGCATACACATATTGAATTACTTCATCAGCAGTGTGGATCAGCAACAATAATTACTGTCCATGAAACTAAGACTAGATATAGAGAGATGATAATACTTTAAAAATATCTTCCAATTGCTGCACCAACTGTGAATGTGTAACATGACTGGCTGAGGTCTCTGTGTTAATGCCCACCACCCACCTTATTGTTATCAACAAAGACTGTAAATTATTCAGGCTATACCAGAAATAAATGTAAACAGAAACAAGCTACTCACAGCATGTTTTAGTGTGGTCAGTTCATACAGCACACAACCCATTGACCAAATATCACTGAAGAAGAAAATTATAAGTAACAAAGCGATGTAGATTTCCTTTTTGTTTTTTTGTTTTGTAAAGTAACATGAAGACTAATAACACTGAGAAAAGTGTTACAGAAAAAGACAGCAACAAAGTGTTATGAAAGGCAGCAACAAAGTTCAAAGTTGTGGGCATCTCATCATATACTTTTTCACTATTCACTTTATTTGATCCCATCTTGTCTACATTGTTGGGACAGAAATGAACTTCAGGATTAAAAGTGGTCTTGACAGACTTCACAGAGATTAAAGCTTGTAGACACTTAAATATATCTTCCCGAATCTGCACCAGAGAAGCAGAACCTGTGCTCCAGTACTACTCTTGGGGTGACCAAAAAAGGTGAATCACTGGCCCAGAGGGAACTGCAGACAATATGCTCCACTGACATCCTGATTTAACAGGCATCTGACATCAAGAACACAGAAGACAAAGTGGTCTACATGGCATACCATTTCATGCCTAAAGCTCTGCAAAAATATGCCCAACAATCATTCATGATGTACCAACTGAATGAAATGTTCACTTTATTGCATCCTATAACATGCCCACCATTGTCGTGTCAAAATCATAATTGTGTGTACATGCGCATCATAGTAATGTTAAAATCATAATTGTGTGTACAAGGCACCAACCTTTTATTGTTGTATGGCATATTTTCTACAATCTCAGGTGAAAGATAATATGGTGTGCCTATACATGTGTGAGCCAGCTGTGCTGTTCTGTAGAGGAAGAAAATAATGGTGGATTTTTAGTAGAAAGATTTGTTATTTACATAGCAACATAGGGTCCTCACTAAGTTAAATCTCTCATTTGAGTTAAAAGGCCTCTAAACACAAAGGAAGAGCTTCACTCACAATATGGCACCTCTTTATATTTTATTTATTCAGGTCTCCTGATAAACTGACAGATCCTTGTATGGACGTTCAAAACAGTCTCTTTGAACTCCCTGGAATAACAGCTGCCGATGACAAAATTTTCGGACACCAAAACTGACGCAATGTCTTTGTTCAATACAAAAGTTACTTTGTCATTTTTGCTGCTTCTTTGCATGTTGACATGCCCCTTTTCAGATCTGATTTTCAATCTTCCAAAAATTTCAGCATTCTAATATCTGTGTAAAGAATAAGTTGTCTTTTCCTGTTGATGTTGGAAAAACTACTTACGTATTTAATACTTTTGCAATGCCAAAGTCACCAAGCTGTACAGTCCCTGAATGTGTCAAGAAAATATTCTGAAATACAAAACATAAAAAGAATAACTGTCATACAACTGTGTGATTCAATTTATAAATACTGTCAGCTATAAATGACTTCAGTTGTCACATCAATTTATTTTTCAGCAGATGAGAGAAAAAATTAATCCAATAATCTGATAACAACACCATTGATAAAGAAAATTTAAAAAAAACCTAAATCCACAGCATCTTGCAAGCAGAGATCTCACAGTACAAAATAGAACAGCTAATCCTGCTGATCTTTTAACAATGTAAACTACCTGTCCAGTTCTCAATTAAAGTGAGACATCATCAAAACCTATGACGCCAATGCTTTTTTGCCTATTCTCTTTACTTTGCGACTGTTCATAAACTAAATGTTCACTATCAGGGGGCGTGGACAGTAGTTCTTTGTCCTGCTTCTATGAACCTCTTGGGTCAGCAATTCAACCACCATGCTCATGAGAGTAGGAAAGAGAGATGACTCGCACTGCTAGTGTTGTGGCATCAAATATTTGTGCATAACCTCTTTGAGCGCTCTGTTACAGTTGTCTGCTCCCCAAAATATGTCCCAAAAGTATGTAAAACATTGATACTGTCGACTCCCCTTAATCGCCCTCCGCTTAATCGCCTTTTCCCGCTTAATTGCCTCGTTTCCCAGGGAACCGAATTTTTTCTATGTAAAAGTCACTGGATAATCGCCTCTCACTTCGGATAATCGACCACTCTTCAGCGCCCATGAATTCAAAGATCAGCGGTTGAAGGGTTACGGTTGCAAACAAACAATGTGCACAGACGGTTTAACTGTGCGACGGATGGCAGACCGGTTGACTGAGTGACAGTTGCCACCCCGAAATAGGTGTGATAAGCCTTTCCTCTCCACCTCCACTTATCCACCTTCGTCCCACGCTACGCATCACCGCCTTCGCCCTTTCGATAATGCTAATGCACCGAAAGCCATGGTATAGTCTCCTCCCCCACGCCTTGATTGCACCTGTCTGGTGAATTTCAGTTAGATCACAGAATGTGTCATGTGGATGAACGATCTACCCCGACCATGCCATCCTACTCCTTATTGTCTGCTGGGCTACTGCGAGGTGGCCAATGAGAGAGACCGCGGAGATCAAACATTTTGTGCTCTACAACACCGTCAAACTCGAGTTTGTCCTGAGTCTGGCGACAAGAAGGTGTTAATGCACGATATCAAACCACGACATCAAAGAAATTTAATCCACTTACCAAAAATATGGCCGAAATTACTTCCTCCGCTTAATCGCCGCTCCGCTTAATCGACCACTTTTTCCGCGATCCCGAGGATGGGCGATTAGGCGGAGTCGACTGTATTTCTCTTTTCAAACAATTAAAAGTAGCCAGGAATCATTGTTTGAAGACATCCACCAATTAAGCAAAGCAGAAATACAATGGAACTCTGATAACAAAACATTTGTCAGACCAAGCTTTTGACGGTCTCTTATAAGATGTGTTGTGTTATCTAGAGTGCTCTTTAAAAAGAACTTAGTACTTGGGACTCTTGAATTGGAATGTGCTAAGCAGAGAATTGTATTAACCAGTGGTTGTGCTAACAGAGTTCCACAATATAATGATGGGAAATAAAGAAAGACAGAAGCATGCCATAATTATTCCAATCAAAACTAATTCTTACCTGTGATTTGATGTCTCTGTGAAGAATTTTGCGGTCATGAATGTGTTTCACTGCCAGACATAGCTGGACAAACCAGTCTAAAATCTTTAAAGAAGGAAATTAAATATATTTTACATTTATTTTTAAAAAACAGAACAACTATTGTTGATGCCTTTTTTTCATTAAAAAAATGCAAGTTTTTCCAGTTATTTTGAAATGTGCTTAAATTTTGAAGAACAACACCTACCCTATATAACATTTAACATGCCATTTGCACATCACTGTTTACTTTCATCTTCCACTGAGAAAAATGTCACCAAAGACAAAATCTACACAAGAAACTATTTGTACTTATCACCGCCTGACCTTCTACAATATTATGTTGTTCATAAGCATCTCTGTAAAAGTTAAAAGATAATCCAAAGTAACAGCAGACAGATAACCCAGTGTTTGTGCAGAATTATCTGTGTGGCTAAAGGTTTTAGTATGTGTCTATATTATCAAGCAGCCACTATTTGCTAGTCATGTATCATCCTGATCATTAGGTATCACAGATATTTACCAACTACAGCCTAACATAACAGGCAAACGACAATAAATGTCTCCATATCTGTCAGCTTCTTCCAAAACAATATCCAGAACAAGCATGTCTTGACAGGATTAAAATCTTAAAATGTGTGACATGATTCAAGAATACAGGATTTGCACAGCTCTGGAAACCACATCTTTGAAAATATACTCACCTGGTCTTCTGTGAACAGCTGACCTCGCCTTTCATTTATTTTGCCATATAAATCACCTGAAAACATATGTTGACAGAGAACCAAGCCATTAAGATTGAGTGGGCTGAAACTTCAGCTAGCATAAATATGAGGTAATGAATAATCTTCTACATTTAATTAGCTCAGGGTGTTGTGCATTGTGCTGCTAAAGGTACCGACTTTTCAAGCATACTAATATAATGGATCAGTCTATGCTGTAACAGCTTATGTTATGTGGTCACTGGGAACATGAAATGATTTTCCTTCATTCTCTCATTTTATTTTCGCCACTACTGTTGAGTTATGTAATATAATTTTAACAATAAATATTTGCACAATGACTGGCTGCTGAAAAACAACTGCACTTATATAAAACAGAATGTCAAACCAAACAGAAACCCTAAAATGGCTACAACTTCTCAACTCACCTCCAGAACAGAAATTCATGACAATATAGAGACTTCCCCTCTCTGAAAATACAAATAACAAAAAAAGTCTATTTGTTGAAATAATCATTCTGTAAATTACCAAATCTGTAAATTACCAAAATATTCACATCTAAATTCTATTCAGTTCATATCAAAGGATAAAGTGTCCTCTATTGTAACTTGTCTAGCTGTTGTTAACTTATTGCAGTGCATATGTATAAGGCACCATGATTTTAAATGACAGCTCGATAAGGTCTAAGGGGAAATATACTGCAGTATGTGTATACCTGCAACAATAAATGCTCAGTGTTACCAATATCACAATCAATTAAAATCTGGATCCGAATGAAGCCACATATTCTCATTTTTGTTGGTAAGGCTTTTATGTCAGATAATAGTTTATTACCTATTTGACTAGAACTACTACTTTCATGGGCAAACGTGAAATCACCAGGTTAAAACATAATTCTTCCTGCATCAATACACACCTCTTGAAATGTGAACATTTATTTCCTACATTAACCACTGTATAGGTCTAAGGCATTTGCAGTGCTAGCAAACTAAATAACACACCATGGCAGATATGAAAAATATGTTAATGCAATAACTTTTAATCCAATATATCAAAATAAATGGCACGTGTCTTGTGCTGAATGTAACGCAAGTGATTATTGTGATTATCTTCATTACTTACCTTCAAATGACTCAACATAGGCAACAATATTTGGGTGCTTCAGCTGAGCAAGAACTGCCACCTGTTTAAATGTCAGACAAAATAACAGCAGGTCTTATCAGAAATTCAATATTTAAACATCACTTTAATGAATGTCTGAAACTCCACCAACTATTTTGCTGTCTCTTCATGAACAAGCTGAAACAGCATATTTATATTATGTAGATAACTTCAAAGGTACATTAATTCTATTATTACATTGTTAACATGCTCAAAATTTTCACATGTGAGAAACTGTCAAAATTTCCACAGACTGCAAACTCTGCCGTCAAATTTTCCAGGCTGCAAAAGCCGAGAAATCTGTGACTTCATCCTTTGACTTTTAGCTATCTACATTGTCAAATGATCCCCGAGTTAAACAATACCTCTTTTCTTGCTTCTTCACGCTCTTTAGCAGTCATCTGAAATAAAACAAGAAGTGTATTCAGTTCGCTACTGTCACTAACACTCCAATGCAAAAGGATTCTCTAACTTTTAAACATAACCTTGTCCAGTATCTTTGTAGTCTTTGTAAATGGCCTTTGTAGCTTCATTTTGTCCCTCGACCTATCCAATCTTTTTCCCACATTATCATTCTCCTTTTCACTCTCTTTTTCTCTCTCTACCTCAGCATCTCCCTATCTCAACAGTGCTTCCACAAATTTTCAAAAAAAAAATCCTATCAAAGAGCAACAAAGCTTACTGCCAAAAAATTTTCACTTAAAGTCAGAAACTGTTTGTCATGAGAATTTCACTTCCATGACTCCAGAACATTATTCCTTTACCAGAGTTATCTGCATTGCCAAACTGGTGCTATGAAGGTCCAAATACTAGTACAATGTGGAATAATAGCATAGAGTGGAAAGATGGAGATATTTAATAATAGTACAGGCCGGAATAAAAGTACAAGGCGGAAGGATAGAGAAAATGTAATAAGGATGCATGTGTCCTTGAACTGATATAAGTATGGTAGAAACTGCCTTGATGGTTTTTATACAGTGCAATAATACTGTGCCAAAGTTGATAAAATATAGCACGTGTGCCCTCATCTTTTTTTTCTGCACAGTAAGCAAATTAATTTATTATTTCAAGACTATCTTATGCATGCTTTAGCTCGAAGGTGAAAATTAATAATTGTATAGGCTCAAATAAGCATCGTACAGGGTGGAGAATGACCAGCAAAAAAATAATCATACATGAATGATTATTCAGACATTCATAGTAAGACTAGTTCACATTGATAGTGAAATACACTATTCAAAACTGTCCAAATATTATGGATCCAGCAACAATAACAGCATTTGCTTTTCCCTTCTAGATCACTAGCTTTTCTATACAAATTATTTAATAATAGTTAACCCTCCAGAAAATGTTGAATNGGGGGGGGGGGGGGGGGGGCAGCAGGAACAGGGGACTTTTAACTACTTTAAGTCAATTTTATGTGTGAAACTCAGGTCACAAAATTTTAAAAAATTAGATCCTCACAAAAATACATATACAACAGACCAATCACCTTTGTAATATTTATTTCCTTGATAACAAACTGCTTTGAGTTATCCTTTCTTTTCACAAGGACTGCCTTTCCAAAAGCTCCTTCCCCGATTTGTCGCACACGGTTGTATTTATTCATATTGGAAGATTGATGGTCAGCTGATCAATCTTGCTATGAATCCACTAATGACTGTCATGAAACAGGATACCACTGAAATTCATTGACAATTCCTGCAATAAAACAAAATATTGAAAGGAATGAAAATGAAAAAACTGGTCTGCTATTTAAGCAAAATTAAATCTTGGCTTCTCTTTATTATCAGAACTGTGTGCTCTGAAATGAAATTTCTGACAGGCAATTCCAGTCAAATAAGTAGAATTGTCCTTATAGCCTATAATTAAGCAATATGAATTCAGTTTATTAAAGATAAAATCTTCCCCACCCCAGCCCCCTGTCTTTTTTTATAAAGCCATATATAACAAAACAAAACAAAAAAGCAATAATGTTATATTAACACTTTCTTGAATTAAAGATTAAGTATGAAATGATAACTACTGTCTTTTGTATCATCTATTTGTAGGCTTCTTGTTACATATTCCATACAATTTTATATATATAAAATCACATTTGCTCTGTACAATTCACACAAACACTTCTTATCTTTCATGTATCTCTAAATGCATCCAAAATATAAGGAGGTTTATATTTAGTCTATACTTATGACAGGTGCCTTATTTTTAATCCAGGAAGAAGATTCAAAGACAGCCAGGAAAAAAATGTATAGTATTTGATTTGGATATCATGAAATTACTAGTCTATTTACTGCGAAATCCAGTCTCACAACAATTTAATATCATGCAAATATGGATGACACATATTTCCATCTGGGCTTGCAAAAGCTTGGTCTAAGTCCACACTATGTCAGCTATAAGTAAACAAACAATGACTCGACTGCCTCTTCGCCCATTCTTTGTTGACGGGTGAAATAACAATGAATGAAATTGAATGGAGAGATCGATGAACACTCACTCACTTTTCATCCTCGTTAAAAGCATTAATACGACTTTTGAATGTCAAAACCATCAATATCTACACACCATTTATGAACACCGTCGATTCCAGTGTTAATTAGCGTTTTTCCATGCAAAATACGCGACAAAACGAAGGTTCAGTTCAAACTATTTTTACATAGAAACCTGATTGTTTGGGTATGTAATCCGCCATCTTGAAATAGCAATATATTTTATATTGGATTGGAAGTACTTTTTTAAAACAAATTACTGGTGAGTCTCAGAAAGATTCAACGACCATTTTTAACAATCCACTTCAACATTGATCTTTTTCTGATTAATCAAACTTTTGGTTATTTTTATATTGTAAAATTCAAACAACCACTCTAAAATTACAAAGACGGCAGATTTACATAGTCAATGCCAATCCACCAAAGCTGACAGGAATTGTATTGCCACTGGTAAGAATTTTCCCCTATGACAAGGTAAAAATGGCTTTATTTTTCTCCGCGTTAGGAAAAACGCTTCTTATAAATTGTCGGGAAAATTGTGATTTTTTGGAGAAAGTGAGTAGTAGAATGACATATTTTATTTTAAACAATTAAATTATATGATTCTTCCACCAAATTTGCTCAACATCGTGCGTAGGAAAATGTAGTGACAAATCGCTCTCCCTATGAGGGAAAAGCATATGGTGGGTATGACAACACCTAAAGAATCCCTCATTGAAACGCTCCAATCCTATGGCCTTAGGTTGCATTTGGTTTTTCAGGGAAGACTTTTAAGAAATTTTTACAATCCTGTTGGAGAAAGAAATGCCAAGGAGTAGTTCCTTTTTCCACCTCAATTTGCCCCACCCCCAAACTTCCTCCCCCACAAACCACAATCTAAAATGTACATGGAGACACTGCTCAGGAAGTGAGGTTCTATTTTGGGATATTAGGTGTACGGAAGTGAGGTTCCTGGACTGAAATGCATGACTCAGGCTCTGGAAATATTATAATGATATTAATGCTGACTACCGATCGTTTTCACCAACTTGCATCATAACATAGACACATTTAGAGTATATATTAAGCTATATTATACGATGTACATATCAAGCAAGAATTTTGTCAGAGCTGCATTTGCAAGTAGTCCTATATATTTTAAAATTATTAAGATCTATGTAGATCTATCGAGCTCAAAAAAGATTTTTATCCTTTATTCGATTTCACACAATCACTGTGAAACTGTGAAGCGAAAAAGGTAAGCACAAGAACTAGGCTTATTTATGATAGTATCAATGGAACCTTGATATTTAGTATAATTAAAATTTATTTGATACCTTAATTGTTGTTATTAAATATGCATTGCACAAGCACAGATTCATCATTATCCCATCATTTCATTATTCTAGTGGACCTTGATATTAAGTATACCTCAGATATAAGTATTTGTTTTCCATACACTTGCGCATACTTTGTGTTTCGAAATCCTATGCTGTATAACTGTATAGGCCTACTCATCATAAACGGATTTAGGCCTACCCTACATGTTGATAACCAGATCTAGGAATAATACCCTATGCCAAAGTTTCTAACTCACCTTCATTTTTTTTTCTTCAAATGTTTCAGATACTTTATGAAAGATGACTGAAGAAACAAGGAGAACCATGCCCTTTGTGGCAATGACAAATATTACCAAAACCCCCTCGTATCGGGAGGAAGGCTGTACAGACTGGGTTGCTACAGAAAAGGTTTTGTGTTGAAGACGATGATATTGACCTGCCGTCGTTGTTGATCTATTTGTTTGACTGCTAGTGTTGTTGTTGTTGTCGTCGTTGTTGTTGTTGTTGTTGTTGTTGTTGTTGTTGTTGATATTGTTGCTTTATTGTTGTTGTTGTTGTTGTTGTTGTCATCGTCGTCGTCGTCGTCCTCCTGCTCCTGCTCTTCTCCTGCTCCTCCTCCTCGTTATCGTCGTCGTCATCGTTAACACGGGTCTATTAGTTTGTTGTTATTATGCTATCGCATTCATCCCTTCGATGTTCTTATAATTGGTTTTATGAATGTTTCAGTTTTTATTGTTGTTAATATTTACGTGGCTTTTATTATTCTGTGTGTGTGTGTGTGTGTGTGTGTGTGTGTGTGTGTGTGTGTGTGTGTGTGTGTGTGTGTGTGTGTGTGTGTTTCATTTTTGTATCACAGCTTGCGCTGGACAGTAAACATTATGTTCAATATTTAGTGATCGTGTGGTTATTTGTAACTGGTGAGGGTAAGCTGCTGGTGCTGCTGAGAGTGCAGATGGCTCTAATGATAATGGCAATATGGATGGGAGTATTCTGTGTTATGCTTGTATTGGATGTTGATCTGTTTAATGGCTTTAATGCTGGTAACTACATAGAACTTTGTTAACACTGCCATTGATTAGCATTCCCTACTTTGCATACGCCCACACTGGCCCAGCTACTTGGTTTCCTATGGATAACGCAACATCTCTAACACGGTATGCATAATCCTTACGTTAGTTAACGCAACGTGGTGACCATGGAAAACTCCTAAAACATTAGCAATGTTCACCGTGGTTAATGCTGTACGTTAATTAATGTATGGACTATGTATTCGGCCATTGATGCCACACCCTCAAGAGATTCGTCCCAAGGCTAGTTGTGCTATCAGAGCTCCACTGTACGTTAATTATTATAATGACTGTTGATCATGTGATGGTGGTCATGGCTGTAATAGGAGTGACTGTGATAGTGGTGATTAGGCGAATGCTTAGGATTGTGATGAATGATAGGTGTCAGCAGAAGGTAATTTTTTACACTGCTAAGTGTTTCTCATGTCAGGTCATGTCCAGACGCCCTCTCGACACGAGTGAGCTTCCTAATACTGACCAATTTCTGTGCAGGTTCATGGGAGCAGTTTTCAGTTCTTCACAAATGATGGCAACACCGTCCATCTTGGAAGTCGGCGAAATCCTCTCGATTACAAAAATTCTTTCTTGAAATGCGGCCTTAACGAATTTCGACAGCGTCATGTTGAATACGTCCGACGCATGTTTCAGGCGGTGAAAACAGATGAAAGATGGCTGGCTTACCGAGTGACGTCGGGCTTGATAGCGGAAGTGGACGTCGATGAAAATGAAGAGGAAGTTGATGATGATAACCTAGATAACGAGGAGGAGAGGGTTGAGGGTAACGATGCAGGTCAGATAAACGTGGAAGAGAATGTTTCAACAACTTCTTCCATGTCAGAGAGATTGGAAAAAGACATTCCCGAAGAGAAGAATGAGGAAGATAGTCATGAGAGGATTAATGAGGCAGATAGTGCTACGAGAAACACTGTGGAGAATGGATCAACAAATTCTTGCACTGCAGGAAGTGCCGAAAATGACGATCCTCCTCAAGAAGAGATCAATGTGATCGAGCTTCGGATATACGGGGAACTTTATGGGGGTGGTGGGGTCAACTCAGATATCAAAAGTGCTGTTCAGAAAGAGATCATTTACTCAGATGAATTTCGTTTCTATGTCTTCGGCGTTAATATAAACCGGAAGTGGACGACTACTGCGGAGATGAACGATCTCTGCAAGGAAGCCGGGTTTCCATACTATGCCATCCCAGTCTGCGAGCCGCAGCCAACACTAGACGATCTCAAAGAATGGTTGACCAGTAGTGGCTTCATAACCAGCAGATCAAGGCTCACGGAGAGAACTGACAACTTTAAGACAATTATCGAAGGTGAGTCATAGTTATGGATATTTTTGCATCGTCGCCGTCATCACCATTTTTTAAAGAGAAATTTTTAAACCTCTACTTCAGCTGGTAATACTTTTTATGAAAAATGTATAGAGTAGCTACAAATTTAAATATTTATTATCATCATCATCTTCTTATCATCAACATCATTATTATTATCATCATCATCGTTGAAATTAAATATGATTTTGCCAAAGTACGGCACAAAACTTTCTGATAAAAATGTATAATTGATTTATTTCAAACACAGTTAACGTTTCGTGATTAGACACTTTTTCAAGACTGACAACTGAGATAAAAGACGTACAAAGAAAGGCGAGTGAATAGAGTCTGAGAGCCAAAAATAGAAACAGAAATAGAGCAGCCGAAAGACTTAGTGAAAGGGACTGAGATTAGTTCATTGCCTGAGTTATTTAAAGCAACGGTGTACATAAATTTACAGACAAAGCCACACTATCTCACTCTCTCTCTCTCTCTCTCTCTCTCTCTCTCTCTCTCTCTCTCTCTCTGTCTCTCTCTCTCTGTCTCTCTCTCTCTCTCTC
>JAWQUT010000182.1:712747-747564 GCA_033807755.1 Ellobium chinense | reverse complement strand
TGGGATTACTGTAACTGTGTATTTTTTTCTTTTCTATTTCCAGTGCATTATGTTCCTCTTATTACTTTCTCTCTTTAGTCATTACAGTATTGTCTATCTTGTTATGATTTTTTGGGGGGAGAGTCCACGATATAGAAATTACATAGAATTTTGAGTCAGTTAATTGTCAGAGCAATGAGCTGTATTCAGTAACTTGATAAAGATTATCTTCTTTTCATTTTTTGGTTTTAATATGTGGGCAGCAAGACAGTGTAACCGAGCAATTTACAGGTGACCTGTGACTGGTATAGACACTCGACTGTGATAACTTGTGATAACTCTTTATGAACTATTTTTTCAATGCCAATATGCTCAAATTACTCGGTTATCCGTATCAAAACACACACACACACACACACACACACACACACACACACACACACACACACACACACACACACACACATACACACACACACACACACACACACACACACAATGCACGCACTCACACACATACACAAACGAAAAATAGTTTATTGTTAATGTAGTGTGAAAAACAAGAACGCAGCACACGAATTCATCATCCTGTTCCTGCTGGAGTAGATAGGCTACTTGGACCAAAGGCCTTGAGGCGTTTGGATTCCAGTGTCTCCAGACATCTCTAGTATTGTCAGTCGCTTGTTCGTCTCAAGCCAACAAAAGTTCACAGGTGTAGAAGAGAAGTTTTATCACTTCGTCTCCTTCAAGTTAAACGTATTCCTCAGTTTTCCTTCCCATCACTTGAGCATATTATGTGTGTCACTGCTGTTAACAGTTGGACATTGTGTGATCTGTGACTTCGCAGTGTATTTCATGTACATTAAGTATACACTTTTACATAATCACTTCAAAATGCCAAGACATGTTAACATCAGCTGTTGTTACTACCACGTCACCACCATACCCAAAAAAAATAATACAACTAGTGTTCCGGTACCAACCGCGGCCATGAGGTACCAATCGCGGCCATGATTGAACCTTGTAGCCGAGTGTCTCACACAATATTTGTATTCTTGATCTAAGTGTCGAAAACAGAAACATACTTGTCTATCAAATTCAGTTTCTGTAGCTGTTTTATTATATTACTATTAATAGTAAGATTATTATTATATTAGGATGGTGATAATACGGTAAAAATATAATAATATATAATCGGATCTCAGAAGTACCAGACCGCGTCCATACGGCCCTACCGCAATTGCCCGGCGCCATCACGATGTTCCCGGCACATTAATGCTCTCCAAAGTGTTGCGTTTTTTATCCCTTAAACTTGTTTTTCCTTTGGTGACAAGATAAGAGATTCACTTGCATAAACATGAACGAATAGAGTAACGAAAAGCATATAAAGAGTTCAGTGTTTTTTAACAGGTCTGTAAGTTCCCTTGCCTCCCTCAGTACGTCATAGTTGGAATCAAACAGTTACGTCACTTTTTCAGTAGTATTCAACAAGGTACATCTCGAAGTTAACGAGTGAGTTTTCAATCGTCTCTTTGTCCACACCCGGCAGCTGAACGTAGTCGTTACCGCCATTAATTTCTGTAACGTTATACGTGCAGCCGTCATCGGCAACGGGTGTGAATATGTATTTACCATAAGCGTGTCGTTCAATCTTGGCACCACAGAACTTTCCCAAAGGGTTGCATACAAGGTCGCAGTTGTTGAACCACCAGCCAGCACCTGCCATCAGTGCACAGTTACGCCCATGGTCGTCATCGTGGTCGGCATCCCAGGTGGAGAACTTTGCTACGTTGAACGAGCGCAAGCAGTTACCCATAGACGCATTTACCGTAATATCATAGTTTCCTAGAGGCTGGATTGTCTTTGTGTAGTCAGCGACCCGGAGCTCATAGTTTGTGCTGGCATCTCCGATCACAGCACCGCCGTACCTGAAAATTTCCTCGGTCATATTGAAATCTTGATCAGCAAACCGTACTCTTATCACGAGATCTGTTACTCCGGGCTCGCTGAAATGATTCATAGCTTTAAGTCCCAGCCAGAAGTCGGTATGCATATCACGCAGTCTGTACGTTTCGTCAAATCCTTCAACAAAATCTTCCCAGGTTCTGTTAAAGTCCAGATAGCCGCCACTGTTTCTAGCCAAGAGGGTCCTAATTTCGTTCCCATCAAATTCACAGTTGACAAATTTCAGATAATCATATCCACTCAGGTTCATGGCCATTCGCTCATATTTGATGTTATAGCCATAGGTTACAAACTCTTTGCAACTCTTTGGGAGTCTTTCACATCGCTCACCAACGTACGGATATTTACATAGAC
This sequence comes from Ellobium chinense, assembly GCA_033807755.1. Classification (NCBI taxonomy): domain Eukaryota; kingdom Metazoa; phylum Mollusca; class Gastropoda; order Ellobiida; family Ellobiidae; genus Ellobium; species Ellobium chinense. Next base: position 745,266 of record JAWQUT010000182.1, on the reverse strand, counting down.
ATGATCTATTACTGAATGAGTTCCAGACCCCGTGGACACACAACTCCTCAGTTGATGGCGTTGTAGGGATCAGTCTAGGTGAAGATATTCTAAAGAAGGTAAATGACTTAGCTTCTACATAACATCCACCTAAATCTGGACATTTTGTGTGAAGATAGCAGGTACCGTCAGTTGTGTTGATGCTGGCACCGACGCAAGCAATATCAGAAGCACATCGAATGCAGCATTCTTCAATACTCACACTTGTATTCGTTGTATGCATACACTTCAAAAGCAGAAATGGATGGACATCGCAAAGAATATCTTTGTAAAATCGCACTGGCTCTGATATGTTGAAGCATCTTGAACTTGCAAAGACAATCACAAGAATCACTAGCAAGACACGATGAACTAATACTGGGTTCATTTTGCAGCTCTCCGTTGCCTATGTAACTTCTTGCCAAAAATCCTGTAATGAAGACACAGGAATGAAGCTTTGTATTATATATATTGTAACAGCGACAGGTAGGCTGTTTTCCACTTTCAGTGTTTATTAAGATTGTCCTAGATGAACATGGAGATTTCTCTTCGTCAAAATGTGGAGCCTTTTATACATAGGTTCATATGGCTTCTAATTGGCCCTTTCAGAGGGCGCCTTATGAATCAGAGAATTTGAGTGCAGTGAACCAGTATTATGTGCCTTATCTTTCAGTCAGATGAAGTACTTCTAATGATGAGCATCATTATTATTTACCTTCCTTATAACGGGATATGAAAGCTATACAATGCAACTCTAGCTCTCCGCGGTGAAGGAAATGACTGTGCCCACATAATTGACAAGGCTTAGGCTAACAATGGAAAACGATCTGATTTGATGACCAAGATCTTCGAGAGAGATAACACTCCATACTTTTAAAATTGGCTAACAGCATGATAAGGATCAAAATTATTGTGTCAGGAGCACTTGTGACTGGGCATCCATCCTGCGTAATTTGACACTCTCATAATGGCTAAAAACAAGATATGAAGTCATGTGCAAACAGAATTTGTCTTCTTGTGAATGGATCGTCATTTTTCAGAATGTTATCGCTTAATGGGATCGCTTTCCATCAAATACTACAGATGCTTGGGGTTACAGGTAATGGGGTCTTGAGTGCGAATATGAACCAGGAGCGTATTTGTTACAGTGCTCTTGACAGTAGGGCAGGGTTGGGAACAACGTCTGTCAAAATCGGCCGGTAGTTTTTGGTCTATCAGGCGCTTTAGACTTCTTCTGAGACATTTACTCCTATCCTCCAACCCATTCAGCCCATTTTCACTGCACGACTGCACTGAGCAAAAGCAAGGCCTCGTCGTTACCACAATCTCTTGGCAAAGTTTTGACTGACGTAAATGGGGTGCTTCCCGCCTTTGCCGCCGCCCTTGTATTAGACTCAAGCACTGACGTTGGGTCACAGACTGATGTGAATGTAGAAAAACCTCAGGACAAAAGTGTCAGTATCAAAGAGTACCGTTTATTATTATTATTATTACTGCTGCTGCCGCTGTTGTTGTTGTTGTTGATGGTGGTGGTGGTAGTCATGGTGTTGTTGTTGTTGTTGTTGTTGTTGTTGTTGTTGTTGTTGTTGTTGTTGTTGTTGCAATAGACCACGCCTCTTCAGAGCTTAGTAAGGTATGGCTCCTTAATAGCTTAGAATCTAGACCAGATACAAAGTTCCCCATCACATCTGGGACTACAAAGTAAGCTCCAGGCGACTCTATTTTCTATTTCTTTGGTGAGTGTGAATTAGATTCGTCTTAAATGTGGCGACTATTATAGGAACTCAACAAAGCCACATTATTATTCTTATTGGTTTGCGGGCAAGATAAGGCATGAAAGATGGGCTCTCAAAATAAGAATTTGTTTATTTCAACGAAGCCTAAGCAGCGCTTTCGTATTCAGCTCAGTGAATAGTTCTTTGACGTTACAGCGGCGAGGGTAAAAATATGCCAGATAAAGTTCAAGTCGATGCGAATTAAAGAGCAAGCAAAGATGGCCGAGTAGTTTTAAAATCTCCTTCTGCTCTGAGCATACAGTTTTGTTTTCTGTATCGCCGAGACAAAAAAAAAAATCATGTATAAATCCTTATATTATTTGCCGTGGCTGCGTTGCATAGTATTATTTAATACCCAAGGGCTATATCTAAATAGTATTACAGTGTATGTTAGTAGTAGTAATAATGAAAACCCTTTTTCCCCATACATCTCGATTCATACAGTGCGTACATTTAAGACTTCCACACACAACACCTCAAAAACAAACTTTACATTTCCTTTTTACAAGGAAATCATTCTAAGTAGTCACTACAAACGTTAGCAATGAATGACACTATACAATGGTTGTCACTGTTGTGCAAAAAAAAAAAAATTGCCAGCGTCATACCACTACGTACTAATAAAACTGCATTCCCCACTTTGTATTGTTTACACAAAGATTGCGGGTATTGCTAGGTTCTCTGTGATCAGCCATTGTTTTAAAATTTACTGACAGCAGCATTCGGACACGCAGATAATAATGTGAAAAAAACACCGTTGATGCTGTGGCATTAAAAAAGTATTATAAGGACATAACATATAACCATACAGTATTTCAAATTTCTTTTTCACTCCTTGTGCAAATGCGCTTCCAATACAACACTGAATCATAGGTTGTTCATAAGTATCAGTACAGCGCGCTGATGTACACCAAAACCTTTTTTCTGTTTTTGTCTGTTGGAGCTGAAAAAGTGATATGATATTTGCAAATGTATATATTGTTATTATGTGACAATTTGTTATAACTGTACTCAGATATTGTTTCATTGGCCCTTGACCTACAAGAAAATAAACTTGTAAACTTGATATGACATAATCTGCATTATGGCCCATAGCTTGAAATTGGGTTCCAGTGCGTAAAACTCTCAGTACATAAAAGTTTAGACATCCTTGCTTCACAGTGCCCAAGTGGATTGATCCTGTTACAGTAGTTAAAATTGTTGTTTGACACAGAAAAAAACAAACAACAAAACATTAACTGTAAATAAATGTACGAAAGAAAGCGTGAATGATTAATCAAAGGAATATTTACCGTCATTTCACAGAGCATGTAAAATGCGATGTAAAGTGTCTTCTTTTACAGTTATTATTAATTTTACAACGCATATAGACCTAGAAGGTTTAAAGATAGTTTTCAACTATTCTGACGCCATCTGCTATTATAAAGTCTTTCATTCGACTGCCGATAAATATTTATCCAACCAAAACAATTTACAAAATAATTGTATTTTGTCAATGGGTGGATCCGTCACGGTTGGCTTTGGTAATGTGGACCAGGGTAACGAGGAAGAAAAAGGATCTATGATTTCGGGGAAAAAAAGCTTTTGGTGGATGAGAAAGTAAAGAGATTACAAACTGGAGTCAGAGTCTCTCGGAGAATACGATGCCATTATCTGAAATGTCGTTCTTGATTAGAACCCCCAATGATGTGGCGTAGTTCTAATGACTAGTATGCTGTAACATCAGCCTGGCAGATCTAAATAAAATCACTCTTCTGGTAACATCTCACAAAAACCAGACGGTGGAAGCATAGCGTATGTATTTCATGTGTGCTTTTAACAGTATCAAATAAATAGTACTGGGCCAAGAAAATCGCATCTAATCAATATTTTCATTTATTCACTCTTGTATTTACCTACTGACTCACATCTTGACAACATACTGCGACGCTTTTCACAGACACCGTTACTGCTAAACATCTCGCAGAAGTGTGGAAGTAATATTGACTGTTAGAATTAATGTAGCCTCCCATTTCCACTAGTATGAATGGGATAAAAAGTTATCTGCACCAGGAAGTAACGAAGGATCGTGATGTAAGGTGCCATTCATTTATAGCGAGCGCCTCGGGGTGAGGCTAAAAAATGAATGTGAGGCTGCTTCGGTACAATGATCCATGTTTTCCCTCAGAACAGTGGTGTTTCTCATTCATCCACTCTTCTTTTATGTTCAGCCGCCAACTGCTTCATATAGCGTCTTGGATGTTGCCACCAGGAGTTCTTGTTTGCAAACCACCTTTATGATTAGTAGTCTTCCCCTAGGTCATGAAGCACTTCTGAGCTGTGCGTATGCAGGATATGTTTACAGAATGTATTTTAGGGGTTTGAGGAGCTAAAGTGTTATATATATACGTATATATATATGTATATGGCAGAGGAGTGGCGATTGTGTTAGCTGTATTCTGTGGAAACTGGCAACTAGCCTGCAACGACCTTCCCTGGCACCCACTGATCTTTTCTTGACAAACCTCTTTAGTTCTAAGTTTGTCGTCATTGTTATTGTTACATTAAAATCTGTTCTATTTGTGTTTTTTTTTCCTTGTCATTGCTGTTGATGATGTCACTATAGCTCTAGCTATTATTATTTTGTTGTTCTTGTTATTGTTGGTGCGTATTTGAAGATGCCGTTGTTGCTCTTACAGTTATTGTTGGTTTTTGATGTTGTTTTGTTGTTGTTGTTGATGATGATGTGGTGTGATCATGATGATGTCGTATAGTGTCTGCACCAGGAAGTAAAGAAAGGACTTAATGTAAGGCATCTCTCAGGTGAATAGCACCTAGTTATTATTCTGTTATTGTTGGTGTGTTGTTTTTGTCGTTACTGTTGATGTTTCTACTGCCGCTGCTGCTGCCGCTACTGTTGTTGTTGTTGTTGTTGTTGTTGTTGTTGTTGTTGTTGTTGTACACAGAACCTCTTCCCCTCCCCCTTTCCTTCCTTTTCCACAACTCTCGGAGCACTTAATTCCATGTGTGACAATGTGTGAATCGTTTGACTGGTCAACCTACGGGAAAGGCCTGTAGCTGGTGATGTGGTGGGAGAGAAAATTACATCTCCACTCTGTTGACCTGTATAATGCAATGGGTCTACACTTCTCTTGAGATCTTCCCGTCAATACGGACGATATGACTATAGAGAGTAATAAAAAGTAAGATACTGAAAGTTGTATTCAACCACCAAGCTATTTGAGAGCTTGTGCAGTAAGATGAGATCGTTTAGTAGCGTTTAACATGGGTTAATGTAATTTTTATGACGGTAAGAGATCCCATCGTTAATGGGCAAGCCTTGAAATATCTGAATTACGATAAAATCTCAATAACACTCTATCGTTAATGTATTCTTGAGCAATGCAAAACCAGTGATAGGACTGGAATAATCGAATGCTCTAAATTATTTTCTTCAGATACCATTCGCCTTGTTAATGGAATATTCATGAGCAAGCTGAGTGGTATATTGTCACTTCCGGAAACCAGTAAACATGGGTAGAACTTTCTATAATATGTGTTCCGCGATGCAAAACTGGTGCTGATCGATTCAAAAGCATTACATTCCACAAATTTGTTTAAGACAAAGCCTCAGATGTCAGTGGATTGTTAAGACCCGTAGGGACCCAGGAAATTGTCCCAGCTGAATTAGTATGAGAAATGGCCGGAAGGTACTAACACATTTCTTGCCGGTGTAGTTTTAATGTGTGAAGCTAAAACAATTACAAACCAATTTACGAGTGCGTCATTGTTTCATGCATGGCAATAGGGCTGTTCTTTCGTAATATTTGTTCTTATCCGATGTTTTACAAATTATTCCGTCCAAAGACGCCCATCTCAGCATTTGTAGTACAGTTGCCATGGTAAAAAAAGGAGGCGATTCTGCACTATTGATTAAACTGCGAAAACGGCTACAGAGTTTGATGGATATGTACCACGTATTTTTTGGATATGGATCCTAGCCATTCACCTCGTTAGCAGAAATCGGACCACTTCCAACAAAACTAATGATGAAGTATTTCGACATGTTTACGATGGGCGTCCCAAATATCATGCAAAGATAAGAAAGAACGCCTCGAACTTCAAACTCTCAGGAACTTTTGACACCTCTTTTCCCCAGTCATGCAAAACTTTCAACCTTCTGTTACATGCATGAAAGAAATCATGATAGCCCATCTGAGGTACACTTCAGGGCTCAGAACTGATTGCTTTAGCCAAGTTTTAGTCCCTCAAATTTTGTACATCTGTCTGTATGCTGTCCATCTCAGCATTGTGCTCCCATCCAGACTGCTATTTCACCAAGAATATTCTCTGTGATTTCATTAGCTTAATTTGCCGTTTACATTTCTAGTTGTTACCAATTGGCCAAATGTTTTAGCTGTTGTTCTCTCATTATTTGCCCTATGAATCTTGGATGTACTTCTCCTCACTGTTGTTAATGATTTCCTTTCACGACGTGCTTCCTTTAAGGCTTGTGCATTTGTCTTATTTCCAGTGCATTTTTGAGCATTCTACGTTAGAACCACACTTTGTGGCTTCCAGCAATTTATTTTCTTGTTTGCTGTAGTGAAACTGGTCTATTTAAAAGAGAATTCTCCTTTTCTTGTCTGTAGTGACAGTTTATCATTTCCCAAGATGCTTTTCATTTTATGAAAGGCTTCTGTTGCTTGTCCTCCGTTACATTTTACTTCTGTGTGACATTATTTATCTGCCCTAACCTGGTGACCAGTTTAACCGGTTCTCCAAGGAGGTGAAAGTAACTCTGGAGTCCGTACTGTCCTGTTCATGCACAACGCAAGGCACTTTCGCTGTAAGGCACCATTTTTGTAGAGCGAGAGGAGAAGTAGCGGTAGAAAGAACACAGCTCACCGCAAGCAGGGTTGTTGTACCAAGTAAAAAGTAACGCAGTTACGAGTACTCGTTACAATTTTCGAGTAACAATTACTAACTCGTTACAAGCTTCATCTAAAGTAACGAAAAAGTACTTGTTACCGAATTTTTGTGTAACAGTTACAAAATTACTCGTTACTTTTTCATTACTTTCGTGTGCGTGTGTGTAAATGTGTGTCATGCGCTTGCTTGAAGGCCCGCATTGAATTTTTGGGGAGAACAAAAAAATCAAAGCAATCCGATTTCGGGCGCAAGCTCCTTCGTCTGACCACTGTACCTGTGCAAAACTAAACGGTCATAAAGATCATGGTGTCCACGTAACGGTACCACTGATCCTCCGTTGTTTGCTGCGTAAACATCGTCACGTCAGGATTTTATAAACAATCGAGATAGGCGCAGTCTGCGACCGCTTTGGTAACCAGCGATTTTTTTTCAATTGTGCTTTTGCTTGAAATTAAGATGAAAAGGAGCTAGTGATGGGGCGTAATAATCTGACGCCGACCCCGAAGGAGGAAGGTGGTGGGGAAAGGAGTGAAGGGGACAGACGACAGACGTAGGATAATAGAATCAGGCCTCACCTTCGCGGCACCCAGCCGCGGGCGGGAGGGGGCGGCGGGGGGAAGGGATAAAAGGGGGACAGATTGTGTCGTGTTGGGCCGCCCGTGGTGTAAGGGAGGGGGATGAGAGGGGCGACCTTATCTGCGTTTAGTCGGGAGGAGTTGAGGCAGAACTGAGTAGGATGGCTGTGGAATTTTAACACAGACAGTAGACCGCAAAATGTTTGAAGTTTTTAATCAATATGTGAGGATTGAAGAAGGTTAATGTAACCGTAACGTGCAAGCCAGAATACGCCGGTGTCAGGCGTTATCTCTTCGTTTACAATTTAATACAACTTACTTATTAAGAGGATACAGTAGGCCGGTTGCAAACGCACATGGCCTGCACTCATTACAGAGATGTCATCACCCCCATTGCGTCACGAGTCATAAACGAATCCGCCGTCCAGTGTCGTGATTCTCTCCACCAGTCCCGTCAAACTAAGTGGGATGTTGGCCTGATCGGCACATGCGAGTGGCGCCGACCTGCATGTTTTATGATCCAGTCTGTTGTGACAGGGTCGATTTCTTGAGGAAAATGCTTTATGCTTAGTGGGACCATTCAAGTTTATAGTTCATAATGTATACTTTGTAACTTGGGATCAAGGTTTATTTTAAAAGGTAAAGAAGGGGGACAGATTGTGTCGTGTTGGGCCGCCCGCGGTGTAAGGGAGGGGGATGAGAGGGGCGACCTTATTTCGATGCATTAGGAGTGTATACTTAGTAAGGGGAAACGCGTAGCATACCGGTAGTTGTTATCAAGGTATTACTGTGTTTATCTAATTAAAGATGAATGAATGAGTGAACAAAGGAAGGAGAGATGGTGGAAGATAGGAAAGGAAGGAAGGCAGGGAAGGAAGGAAGGAAGGAAGGAAGGAAGGAAGGAAGGAAGGAAGGAAGGAAGGAAGGCAGGGAAGGAAGGAAGGCATATTGTATGAGACAATATGATGTTGAGCTAAAAGAGAAAGAGGGAAGGGACGATTAAATTTATCTTTTCAAACCACAGAAGATCAAAGTTACAAAATTTCCAATTGATTACCCTTTCTGATTCTCAAATCCCAAGACTAAAATCTCATAGATTTTTGATTTCACTGAAAAAAAAACCTCTAATGTCTACAGGGGGAAAAGCTTTTAAGACAATGCGTTTGGTAAAGCGACATTTACAGTTCCTGGGGTCGAATAAACGACACACACGATTGACGGATCGTAAAGATGGTACTGGGATAATAATAAAATACAAACTGTACTAACACACACAGGCTTGTATTTTGAAGATTTCTTTCTAAAACAGGCTGGGCACTTCGTAAACTTGTTAAGTTCCTTGTGAAGAGGCAGATTTTTTTAAAGAAAGGTATTCAAATAAATGGCCATTGATACCAAAACGAACAAAGGCTGCTGTTTTGAGAATTCAACAAAATAAGTTAGATATTAATTCTATGACTTAACGGATATCACTCAAAAGACAACCATGATAACTTGTGTAAAACGTGCCAGTTGACTTTTTGTATGCTTGTTTCGTTTCTCGGATAACCAAGAAACTGAGATCTGAAAGTAACTAAAAAGTAACTGAAAAGTAAATAGTTACTTTCAAAAAAGTAAAGTAATTGTAACAATCACTCATTTTTCAGAAAAGAGAGTAATTGTAACAATTACTTCTAAAAGTAACTTTTAACAACCCTGACCGCAAGCACAGGTGCCTTGGGGAATCTGACATAATATACTTTTGTGGACTAGTGATGGACAGCGTTACGGAATATGTCTTAAAAAATATGTGAAAAAAGTCACTTCTTTTGGACTTCTCACTTCTTTGGGAGTTTCGCCATTTCCTTTGTCAGCTTGACTTGAGTAGGGCAAATAAATGGTTGTTTGTTATTGATGTGAACGAGAGATAAGGCCTGTCCCAGTTTTTAGGAGAAGGAAATCTGAGCCAAAGTGATAATTAACTGTTATTATCTAGAAAATTGCCACTAAGGATTTTCCTATCACTGTGAAAGATATTTTTGGAGGAAAAAAACGGGATGTAAAACACCCAACACTAGAAAATCTCGTGTCCCTGTCGAGGGTCTGTTCTAGGAACGCTGAGCGTGGAAGTTGAGTGCGCTACCACAACGTCAGGGACGTCCATTTCACAAGAATTTAATTCTTATTTTCTTCCCACCTGATTATCGTTCCTTAGCTTCCCACGTGTAAGCCTACTATAAAATTGTGGCCCTGACACACTTCCTGATTGCCTATTAACGAACCCTGACCGTTCCAGACCATCTGAGAACTGCAGCAAAAAAAAAAAAAAGTAGTGGATTTGAATAGGTTTGACTATTCATCAATAATCTCCCAACCTACAATATTGCTTGCATTCATTATTGAAAGGCAAAGGTAAATTTACTCAAAGCTTTTAACAAATATTTCTCAACTCCCACCTCGTGTCTTTTACAACAGTTCATAAAAGAGAACTCAGTTTTGAAAGTATGAGATTTGTTTGTCTTGTTAATGCGTCCGATTGCATTGTTTGTAGTTCATTCATTATATTTGATCCTAACCAGCCTTAACTAGATCTTTGATCTAAATACTTTGATGTACAATAATAAAAGATCTATGAGTGGCCTAAATACGTTCAATCTAAGAAAAAGACTTCTACTCCTTATGTGCACATGTTTTTGCTCAACGCTTGGTTTGTACTGTAAGCTGAGAAATCCTCCAGTGTGACGTTTATGAATGTATAAAAGATCGGTGTGTTTGCTTGTCTGCAAGAGAGAGATAGATAGATAGATAGAGAGAGAGAGAGAGAGAGAGAGAGAGAGAGAGAGAGAAATTAATAGGAGGATGATTGTTGAGAGAATGAGTTAATGTGTAGGTTTGTCAAGGTAGTACGCGTTCAAATCCTGTCATAGGAATGAGCGCTACGTAAGTGTAATGTATTGTTATAGTTATTATTAACAAATCATGATCCTCTACCGATGCTGGTTCTTAATCAAACCTCACACTCATCCTCTGCAATAACAAATTTCAGATGAAATCCTTTCAAGGAAACAACATTTTCGTCTCACATGACAATGCTAACTGGTGTGGGCGGGAGTCCCCTCCCCCCTGTTTCAGGAACTGCTGGAGTGAGAGTTACGACCCTGTACAGATGCTCTGGATTCTGTGAGTGAAATCTTAGTCCACCCTACAACCAATGAATAGCGTCATCTATTTCATTTCGTCGCTGTAGACAACAAACAAAGCGTCAACGCTGTAGTTGGTGGACTGACGATTTGTTTCATTTGTTTGTCCGTGATAGAAATCCACATCGTTTCACATGGGCCTGTATGGGTCTCAAATTTTGCGAGTAATCTTAAAATCTTCAGAAATAGTCAGTATGAGATCTACGTTGGCCTGAAGTTAAGCCAATGGGATCTAGGGAATTTAGAGAGGCCCTTCTAAGCTTGAAGGAGGTTATCAGCCAAAGTGCCCCATTATCCGAACCCCAAAGTTCAGGGTACTGCATAAGTGCGCTGCGGTGCGCAGGCAAACATAGTGATGTGCAAGCAATGCCGTGTCCAAGGTGCTGTGTTCAAGTTCTTTGCTTGCAGTAATTTATGTCTCTTGCAGTGTCGCTATTTTCGTCTGTGCACGTTCTAACGGCTCAAAGCAATAGAATTTCATATGATTACAAAATACTGTGAGGAAAAGTTACACAGCCCCAAATGTCCCACTGGAAAGGAGTTCCTTTTGGTGTTAGTACTGTTAGAGTTTTTGTCTTATCTAATACATAAAGTGTAAAAAAAAATGTTTATTGTGAGTCTGATTGCTTCCTCCCCTCCTCAACTTGGGAGAGCCGGATCACCTCAGCTAGTATCCAATAAATAAGCCGCAAAACCTGTGGTGGACAGATTTGCTGGATTGTTTATTTGTGGCTGGATTTTGCTGGTTATATACGCACATTAATTTTGAAATCACTTGAGTTGGAGTTAGTAGTGAGGGTGATCTATTTATCACATGATTTTTTTTTCTTCCTTTCAGGAGCCCAGTGACCTTAGCTGTGGCCTGTTCTAATGCATTTGTCATTTCCCTTGCCAGTTTAGGTTAACTTTAAGCAGCACTATTACGGGTCAGAGGTTTGAAAAGATAGGGCTGCCAATGAGTTAACCCCCTGTTCTCTTGAAATAGCCTGAGGCCTTATTTCAGGTACGGGTTTCAAATTTTTCACAGATATTTTAATCTTCGTGGTGCTAAGATAACATTAATTCTACCACCCGATCGCTACGCTTGAATGTGGCAATAGAATTTTGCAGCCCAGTGTCAGCTGATCGATCGGTAGACAACACGTCAACGGTCATTATCCGTACCAATCGATGTTCACGCAGCCACCGGGAGGCTGGACCAGAGGCACCTTGTTACACTAAAGTTTAAGTCACCGTAGACGAGACAGAGATTTATGGTTGCCCCCCCCNGTCCCCCCCCCCCCCCTTTGGGGCCCCAGGAGATAAATCTCTTCTAAAGATAGACCCTTCCTTGCTTACACCTAGATAACGAGATTATCACTCAAAGCATTCCATTACCCGAACTCTTCTTTTCCTTAAGAGCACTGCGGTAAACACGCTGCCGCGCGCTATGGCGCATGCAGACAGAATCTGTGCAAGCAGTGCAACGCATAACAGGTGTTTCTTCAGAGACATGGTGGTGTGCAGGCAGTAATTTAGCCTACACTGTCAATATCTGGTGTCTTGCATGCTGTGCAGCAACGTTTTTATGTAATTTATATACGTTCAACAGCGTCCACGTTACGAGAAGAAAAGTTATTAAGCTTATATACCGGGAGTCTGGGAGGTGGGGGTGGAGGTGCGAAAACTGTTGTGCATTTGATTATCTCCTCCATCCCACACCTATCTCCCCCAAGCGGCGAACTCCTCGGCGCAAGTTCTGTGCCGGACGGACTGCATTTGTATGTCCGGTATATAAATCCATATTGTTTCAAGTGTGGGTCTCAAATCTTGCGAGAGATCTTACAATCGCCAGTCTAAGTTTTCCATCATCCGAGCTCATCAAATCAAATAACTCACAGTGGTTAGTGTGCTGCAGTGCCATAGCACGTGAAAGTAAAGCGTGTAATCTGTGCGGTGAGCACGCAGTAAGTGCTCTTCTATTTAGAACGTGTCCCACTATACAAAAATGAGCAGTGAACAACTTAAAAACAGGTGTTAGCCTAATAACTGAGATGCTGATTTCAAAGACTTGTTTTTTGTTAGACTGCATCGTCAGTTTTTTTCAGTGATTTTCAGCACGATAAATAGTTCTTTGTCACAGTATGAGCCCCACCGACTGCCTGTCTCTAGCTTGGGTCTCGTTAGCCATCATCTGTGCTATGCTCATTGCTCTGTTTTTTTGGTGTTTTTTTTTTTTGTTTTAGTTTTTATGTAACGCCTTTTTAAAAAAAAATGCTCTCTTCGTTGAATAGCTACGAGTCAGAGGCCCATCCTTCGTCTGTCCTTATATTGAAACTATCCTATACACTATCCCCAAAAAGTGAATGGACTATTGCAAGCGTCAACTATTTTTGGGAGGATTTCCATATGTGAGCCATCCTACAACATACAGGGAAAAACAAGACTGCAAGATTTGAAAACAACCACTTCTTTTTTCTCTTGTGTATGCCCCACAAGTCCCTCTTTCTAATACCAGCTCTATAAAAAAATCATTCTTTTTGTGTTTATTGGTACGGGTCAAGAGCTTGTTGTAGGATGGCACACATAATATTGAAATAATTCCATTATTTTAGACAAAATACTTAGCAGTGATCTATCTCAGATTGTAGAGAGCTTTTCCTCGGAAATAAGACCTGTGTTTGTTTTAAAATGTCTGATTCAGACCATTTTTTATTAATAATCTCATCTGGACCAGTGTGATGTCGACACATTGCGATACTCTAATGTCATGAACGAGAATTTCACTCACTGGGTGTGTATCATGTTAATGTTCTTTCAAAATAAACAAAACAGTGAACAGCGGTGACTCTTCTTAAACTGCGCTCAGTGTGCATTTGTGAAGACAACCCGAACTTAACCCCTCCCCCCCCCCCNNNCCCCCAAAAAAAAGGACTTACAGACAATTGATAGCTTTAATTATTAAGAGGGGTATACATTGGTGAATACAGCCTAATATAAATTTAGCAATAATCGACAGATTAAAGTCAGTCATACACAGTAATGGGTTTTTTTGTGTAGTCTACTCTTCACCATGTTACAAACGCCTCGGAAATGTGGAAAACTTAAGTCAGAGACCAGATGCACAGCTAGTATCAATGGTTTTAATTTCATTTTGGAAATGGACAATTTCTAGCAAGAGTTCACCGGAGAGAACATAACAGCTCGAGAAAGGCTACAGAGGATATTCTCGAGAATCACTCAAGATTATTATTGCTGAGATCGCAAATGGCAATACCCTGACTGCTGTGTTTGCCAGTCCTGGGATCAGATATTCGTCACGCAAGTTGACCAAAATGTAACACAACTGTAGATTAGTGACCTTGGACGAATAAGGACATCAGTGTGTTGGAGTTAACGAAAACTTCATCCCAGACTGCCAAAGAACAAGATACTGACACAACGCAAGACATAAAAGGAAACCAAACAAAAGCAAATGTCTGTTAATAGCCAAATTGCTGATTTTATCAAGACAACTCGCCAGTCAAAGTTAACAAGGAAAAAACATACCATCATCATTTCCAAATTATCGTGCTTCCAGTTTTCCTCGCATCTGCAAAAGAGATTCCCAACACGAACTTCCCCAAAACGTTTGTTACTTTAGATGTGGACTGTCATTGTCTGCAATGACGACGGTGCAATCGGTGAAATGTACTTTCTAATTATTCAGATTAAAATCCAGAGCTATTTACAACGAAATGTAAGACATGCTACAAAAAGGAACTAGTGTGACTCTTTCATGCCTGGAATATCGCCTTAAAGTTGCATCAGCTGTTGCTGAATTTCTGCCATAATAATGATATATCTAGTGACATTGAAATCGATTGATGCTATTTTCATCTTTTCCTCAGAACTGATGGAAAATAATTCAAAACGTAGATCTAGATTCACGTTAAAAGATTAGAACTTATAAATGGACAATGTTTGAAGACTATTTTAAAATCAACTAAAGTGATGGATGCAATCGAGATGAACAAAATCGCAAAGACAAAAAGTAAACAGGCAAACGACATTCCAAAAGCGAACTTCTATTGATACCCAAATTGCTGATTTTATTAAAGATTTCGACATGCTGTTATCATAGTTTTACGAACTCTTTTGTTAACTGTAACATTCAAAATACTGTGTAGTCTCTATCTTACTGGACGTTTATTCGCAACATGAGAAGGGATAACAACTGACCTGTCGACGTGTGGATCTTATTCTTTAGTCTCTCGGCACTTGGCAAACGGATGGAGGCAAAATCAGATCGTAACTTGACACTGAGGAACCCGGGATATTTACGCTTAAGGTAAGAACAGTAACTAATTCTCTCTCTCTCTCTTTCCCTCTCTCTCTCTCTCTCTCTCTCTCTCTCTCTCTCTCTCTCTCTCTCTCTCTTGTTACCAATTCTGTTTACACTACTGAGTGTCATATGTGTCTACTGTGATGAATAATGGAGGATTAAAAACTGGACAGTCAGGGATAAAAGAAGAAAAGATGTAGCCAATAAAAATAATAGTGGTTATGCTTTTTGTTCGCTTTTCAACATGCACACAAATTGGGACATACGTATTAAGACATGAATTGTCTTATGAGCATGACTAGCTTGTAACAAATCTAATTCATAGTTTAGGGTCTCAATATAATAAACTATGTCCCGTAAAATATAAGTAACAAGTTTCATTTCCACAGCTGTAAATAGTTATGGTAGACTCTAAAGTGAGTGTCGTCAATAAAGTTAAAGACAGTAAATCTGGCGACAAAATCTGTAACTTGACACTTCACAAGATCTGTCGCCAGCAGTATAATATATGGCGACAGCATTGTCGTTGTTAAATTTATTGCCACGACTGTAAAGACACAGGGCCGTCTTAGCTTTCCACATAATACATTTCGACTTTGAGAAAGCTGCTCTCAACTAACTCCTGGTCAACTCCAGGTAAGAAAATATAACCTTTCTCAGTAGGGGGGCCAGGAGTTGCGCTATATACCACCCCTAGAGGATTGCACGTGAAATTACAATGGGAAAACCACCAGCCCGTTTGCGCACTGTCTGCACAGTTCTGGCTTTCATCATCATCATGATCGGCGTCATATGTGGAGAATGACGTCATATTACTCTGTTTCAGGCAGTCAGCTGACGTGACATTTGTGAAGCTCTCCTCAACAGTGAAGTCAGAATATGTCAGGGTGTAGTTTGTGTCAGCGTCACTGATGACAACATTGGAATACTTGAAATTAATGTCTTTTTCTTCATTCTGATAGGAAAATCTGTATAACATTCTAAGATCCTTTCCATCTGGGCCCAAGAGGTGACGCATATGCTTCAGCCCAATCCAGTGACTTGAATTCCAGCTAGTAGGGTTTGCAATGAATCCCTTATCGTACGCTGACCATTTTCTCTTGAAACGTATTTCACCACCATTTCGAAAAAGTAGTGTCCGAATTTCTGTGGGGCTAATGAAACAGAAAACTCTGATAGTGGTGTTGTAACCAGGCGGATCCAAAAAGATCTTGGAATAACCGTAAGGTTCATGATAGTATACTGGAAGCTCTGAACAATTGTGAGCATTTCTTTCACATCGTTCTCCAACTTTAGCCCAGTTGCACTTACACGTTCCAGAAGACTCATTCCAGACACCATAAACACATGGTGACAGGGGTGTAGTAGTTGTTAAAAGGTCTGTGCTTGTAGGAAGGTCAGCCGTAGTTATAGGCGGGTCAGCCGTAGTTGTAGGCGGGTCAGCCGTAGTTGTAGGCGGGTCAGTCGTAGTTATAGGCGGGTCAGTCGTAGTTGTGGGCGGGTCAGTCGTAGGTGGAGGAGGGTTAGAGGGTGTAAAATCCTTTTCGAAGTACACAAAATCATTCTCTATCACTGTGCAACCGGGAACAGCACTGCACTGGAAGTGGTTATAACAGATCTTCTCGACTTTGTGAACAACTACACCCGTGCATTCACTGATAATACTGCAGCGTGCACAGCATCTCACTATCGTCTCATCCCGGCTGACTAACTGCATACAGCTGTTGTTGAGCCTCTCTTGGACATCGCAAAGAGTGCGTTTTGAATATGTAATTGTTTGTAGATTACTCTCGCATATCCTAATCGAGCACAAGCACACGAACAGGCCAAAGGCATAGTGCCAGCTCCTCATCTCTATAAACGCCTGCTCTGGCAAATCAGCTAAAAACCATACGCCTGCAAACGCCCTCTTACGCACATATTTATTTGGTAAACTCTTTTACAATGTGTCATGCGAGAACCATCCAGTCAAAGCGTCTGGTGCTGTATCACGTGGTCCATTCACAGAGACGGCATAAATCAAAGCATCTCACTGAACAAGAGCAATCAAACTTGTTTAACAAGAAAACTGCGGTCCATTTTCAGGGAATCGTTTGACAGTGTTGGAACGATAAATCAATGAACTTTTCGCATTTGTGCATATCATTACTTTTGTTTTCAGTAGAGATCAGCAACCATTTGTATGGTTATGTCTATGGTCGTTTGTAAAACGATTCGTCAGATCAAAACTAGTTCTTAGTTCTAGCCAGGATGGATTCTGCATGAAAATTCACACATGCATGCTCACATGAACACACACAAAAAGAGAGGGGGAACCACAGAAAAAGTAAGCCAGAGAGAGAGAGAACTGTGGACCAACAATAAATTTCATCACAACAGAATTAGTTCTGCGCGATCTGGGGGTGGCTAATTTTTCATTGAGGTGACAAGTTTATCAATTTTTCTGGGGAATTCAATTCTAAAAAGGAGCAGGAGAAGGCGGTAATGTTGGAATGCCAAACAAAACACCGCTTGTACATAACTCGAAAAGAAGCCAAGACGATTTCCTTGCTATCCCTGACAGTATGTGGAATATCTTAAATAAAGTTGCTACTTGTCCATGAGAGCCATCTGCGTCTACCAGTCATACAAATCCTCTCTTATAGAGATTTGATCTTATCACCGCTGATCAGTAGTTGTGTCAAGAGACCTGCGATAAACAGCTCGCTGGTGGTCCGCCCTAAGCGGATTATGTCGAAAGGCAAACTGAAAGGTTCACGGATGACATAGGTTGCTCATCTTTGATTTGTTGCATATTTTGAATATGTCCAAAGGTGAAATCTATGTACAAGAGGAAGCCTAAAAGATCGAGTTTAACCCATTAAGATATTAAGTCCATACCTGAAAATTTTCAGCGAGCCTAGGGCAGAAGTTATGGACTAGGATAATTTTATAGAAAGTCATTGTAATCTACGATCAAAGGATCCTGCAAGGATATATGGTCCCTAGAAAATGGGGTTAAATTGGTAATCAGATTAGACTGGACGTACTGCTAAGTTTACAGGGGATATCCAAATGATTTTTCCATACAAAGGCAATTTCTCTAGCTTTATATGCTCTACGTTGTATTATATACATCTCGCCTTAAACACCTTACCAGTAGTCTCCGCTTCCAAACTATGCCATAATTTTGGAAGAAAATGACAAACATGATTGTTGTGAAAAGATAAAATGTTTCAGTGCGTCTTCTTGACGTATTTAACAAGTTTATTAATCATGCCCAGACCATACTAGATGGAATATGGGTGGTCAAAATAACATTGAACAAATGGTGAAACAGATATGACAGATTAAACATACATCATTACAGGCAATAAAAATAAAAGTATATATAATATTAAATACATCGAGTATTTTGATTCCAAGAGATACAAGAGTGAAGCTCGAGTATGCCAGCCAGCTTATATACGTTGCTTTCTCTCCCTGTGTGTGTGTGTGTGTGTGTGTGTGTGTGTGTGTGTGTGTGTGTGTGTGTGTGTGTGTGTGTGTGNTGTGTGTGTGTGTGTGTGTGTGTGTGTGTGTGTGTGTGTGTGTGTGTGTGTGTGTGAAAAAACAGGACATGGAAAACCACCATTAATAACAATACTACAGCAGGCATATTTTATTCGCCGTCTCAAGATCTCGTCAGCTAAAACGTTTTTCCGAGATTCAGTTGGAATCCACATGGCGTTTTGCAACGTTTTCTCGAAAAGTAGTTCATCAGTATGACTCAAATGTAGAACCGGAATTGTCTGCCCTCACCAAACTTAGCCATGATTTGCATTTACCCACGTATTGCCCAGCTGTAAATCACGTAAATCGCATGTGGTTTCTAGACTAATCTGAACATCACCACCAGCAACGGACGCCTCCGTTTTAATAAGCTGTTCTTCACTGAACAAGAATACATTGTGAGCAAACCACTCGTCACGTCATATTATTATGTACATGGTACAAATTTCTTGAACACCAAACAGTTGATATATTTCACATATACTGGATGTTGTCCACTCCTGTAGCCTCTGTTTTAAGAAAGTCAGTCTACGTGCTACAAAAAGCCAGTTCAACAAGAAAGGACACTGGAGGGGTCGTTGAAGCTCATACATCTGTCTGTGTTAGAATGTTTACAGTTGTTGCATTGTAAAGACACGCGCCTGACCTGTGCCTTTCAAGTGAAGGGGCAAAAATATGAAGAAAAAATAAGGACTAAGAAAGAACGCATGCACGTTTACATCCATGTGATTTTTGGTTTGTGGTCATATTAGGATATGTATTAACTCTTCGATCTATGGGCCTAGTAAAGACCGAGGTGCTAAGACTGGCTTAATGAATGTAGGTACAAGTCTTCGATAATAATTACTGTGTCATTTCATGTCAGAACTACCTTTATTTTTTCAAGTTCGCTAATGACCGCCTTTGATTTTGTTAAAACTTGCCCTAAATGTTCTTCAGGATGAGAAATGAAGCCATGCAAAATGTTCCACTTAAATTCTTCTAGTTTCTGAGAAGAAAAAACCAAATTTCAAAGAAACCGGAAGATTTTAGGATAAAAGCGCTGTCGTCCTTGATGAGATTTCGCGGAGAAGCTGTTTCCTCCCAACATTATCGAAGCTTAATTCTCTTAGTTCCCCCCCCCCCCCCNCCCCCCCCCCCTTTCCCTTTTAGCCCTCATGGAATTGGGGGTGGGGGTAGGGGCTGCGGCGATGAGTGTTACGAGCTTATCCCCTTTCCCCTTCTATCTATACTCAGAATCGAGTCCATCAAATCGTAGTTCCAGAAATCACCAACCCTCACGCCAGTATTTATGCGGAAATTTCTATTAGCAAGAGATTTCCATCAAAGCATACCAAATAATGTATTTCCTTGTCAGCTGTAAACCCTTTGAAAGTCTCGTCTACCTTTCAACATTGTCCTCGAGATTGATTCCCACAGCGAACAAAGGTGCATGGATCAAAAGCATCCTCTATGATCAGTCATTTCTCCTCAACGAGATAATGCACGATGCATTTGAGTGTAAGTGCCAAGTTTTGTACTTCTCCCTGTTTGAGCTGGCGTGACACTCGAAAATAACTGCTGTGGAGAAGAAAAGAAAACAACGACGCATGGTGCGTTGAAACGAGAGATTATATACTGCTGAGTCCGCTTAATGGCACTGCGGTTGATCCCAACTTTCACATAATCGCATTTCCATATAACAAAGGACTATGTTGTTGTATAAAATTCCCAGGATAATCGCAACTTCTTTTGCCTGCAACTTTTTTAACGCTCCTGGGAAGTTATGAGTAAGCGGAGATGACTGTGCAATACTCTCGGGATTAGCCAGAGAGAAGACCAAAGCAGATAAACAGAGCAGATGGCTTATTCCTGCACGGATTTACGGGTAGATAGCTTGTCTCGGGTGTACAGTTTTGAGTCGGAATTTGCTTAAATTAAAGACTGGGTCATTATTGGAGTGTATTTAACGCGCCAGCTCCTCAGCAGTCAAAAGAAAGCCCAGACCTCGGCTCACCAAGGACATTCATGGAACCATATTACACAAAGTGCGTAAATCCCCAATCATTATACCAACAATCAGTGAACATCCTCGCAGAGTGTGGATACACCAACCATTTCCCACACTGTCATATTTCATTATTTTGCTACTGTGATTTATTAAATCTATGGTAAACAAATCAGTGACCTCAAAAGATCAAAGGACTGCTGCTTTTAAAGCGCCCACATATGAATTAGATGCCAAATCCTATCTTAAAGGACAATATAAAAATGCATGGGGAAAATTACAGTGCTGCACTGCAAGGTTTTTAAGAAATTTGACAAAATATAACTCATCTATGTGATTTGTTTTCAAAGACTTCTAGGGTTGCATGGTTAGCACCACAGCAATTTACCTCTCTAGAAGATTGTTTTTGAATGTCAAAGACCCTCTCGAGAAGTTTTTTTTTCAAGTTCCTCTGAACTGACTGCTCCCTTTTTTCCAGAAATATCGTTATAGTCGGTCTCCTTGACACGATTTACGGGCCTCATAATCACTATCATAGCATGGTTTTTGGCACTAGGGCGACTGGAAGTTAAATTCAAAAACAAAAACGAAAAAAAAAGGCATAAATCACGTCGATAATTTTACAAAAGAAAAAAATACACTCACTGTAAAATATATGAGCAAAAGAAAGCGTGAATGAAGAGCCAAAAGAATATTTTCCGTCATTTCATAGAACATATAAATTGAGCCGTATAGTGTCTTCTCTTACTCTTAGTCAGGTAGAACGATGACACCTGTCAGTGAGATCGTGTGACAGGCGAGGCCCTGAGACTTTCATTATTCATTTTACAATGCATAGAAGGTTTAAGGATAGATTTCTACTATTTTGAGGCCTAACTGCTATTACAAAGTATTTCATCCGACTGCCGATAACTATTTATCCAATCAAAATAACTTTTTAAAGTAACTGTATTTTGGCAGTGGGTGGATCCGTCATCGTTGGCTTTAGTCATGTGGACCAGTGTAACAAAAAAGAAAAAGGGTCTATGATTTCGGGGGAAAAAGCGTTTGGTAGATGAGAAAGTATAGAGATTACAAACTGGAATCAGAATCTCTCAGAGAACACTGTAATACGATGCCATTCTTGATTAGAACGCCCCCGTGCTGTGATGTAGATCTAATGACTAGTATGCTGTAACATCAGCGAGGTAGACTGGTAACGCTTCACAAAAACCAGACGGTGGAAGCACAGCATATGTATTTCATGTGTGCTTTCAACGGTATCAAATGGTACTGGGCCAAGAAAATCGCTTCTAATCAATACTTGTATTTATTTACTCTTGTATTGACCTACAGACTGACGGCTTGACAACATACTGCGAGGCTTTTCGCAGATACTGTTACTGCTATACATCTCGCAGATGTGTTGAAGTAATACTGACTGTTAGAATTAATGTGACCTCCCATTGCCATTCGTATGAATCGGATAAAAAAGTTATCTGCACCAGGAATAACGAAAGGTTCGTGATGTAAGGTGCCATTCATTTATAAAGCGAGCACCTCGGGGTGAAGCTAAAACATGAATGTGAGGCTGCTTCGGTACAATGATCCATGTTCTCCCTCAGAACAGTGGTATTTCTCAATCATACACACTTTTTTTGTGGTCAGCCGCCAACTGCTCCATATATAGCGTCTGGGATATTGCCACAGGAAGTCCGCCGTTTTCTGGAGTTCTTGTTTGCAAACCACCTTTATGATTAATGGTCTTCCCCTAGGCCATGGAGCATTTCTGAGCTGTGTCTATGCAGGATATATTTACAGAATGTATTTAGGGGTTTGAGGAGCTAAAGTTATATATATTATATGTGGCAGAGAAGTGGCGATTGTGTTAGTTGTATTCTGTGGAAGCTGGCATCTAGCCTGCAATGACCTGCCCTGGCACCCATTGATCTTTTCTTGACAAAGATCTTCAGTTCTAAGTTTGCCGTCGTTGTTATCATTGTTACATGTTCTTTTTTGTTGCTATTGTCATTGCTGTTGATGATGTCGCTATAGCTCTTACTATTACTTTGTTGTTCTTGTTATTGTTGGTGCGTATCTGAAGATGCCTTTGTTGCTTTCACTGCTATTGTTGTTGTTGTTGTTGTTTATGTTGTTGTTGTTGTTGTTGTTGTTGTTGTTGTTGTTGTTGATGATGATGATGATGATGATGATGATGATGATGATGATAATGGTAATCATGATGATGTCGTTTTAATGTTTGCACCAGGAAGTAAAGAAAGTATTTATTGTAAGGCACCTCTCAGGTGTATTGCACCTAGTTATTACTCTATCTGTAATTGTTGATGTTGTTGTCTTTGTCGTTACAGTTGATGTTATTGCTGTTGCTGCTGCTGCTCTTGTTATTGTCCTTGTTGTTGTTGTTTATTTTGTCGTTGTTGTACACAGCCCCCCCCCCCCCCNAATTCATCCGTTTCCTTATTTTTCCACACCTCACGGATCACTTGGTAATATTTGTTCTTATCCGATGTTTTACAAATTATTCCGTTCAAAGACGTCCGTCTCAGCATTTGTAGTACAGTTGCTATGGTCAAAAAAGGGGGCGATTCTGCACTATTGATTAAACTGCAAAAACGGTTACAGAGGTTGATGGCTATGTGCCACGTATTTTTTGGATACGGATCCCAGAGAGGAATTCACCTTCTTAGCAGACATCGGACCAATTCCAACAGAACTAATGATGAAATACATCGAGACGTTTACGATGGGCTTTCAAAATATCCTACAAAGATAAGAAAGAACATTTCGAACTTCAAACTCTCAGAAACTTTTGACAACTCTTTTCCCCAGTCATGCAAAACTTTCAACCATCTGTTACATGCATGAAAGAAATTATGATAGCCCATCTGAGGTACACTTCAGGGCTCAGAACTGATTGCTTTAGTCAAGTTTTAGTCCCTCAAACTTTGTACGTCTGTCTGTTTGCTGTCCATCTCAGCATTGTGCTCCCATCCAGACTGCTATTTCACCCAAAATATTCTCTGTGGTTCCATTAGCTTCATTTGCCGTTTACATTTCTAGTTGTTACCAATTGGCCAAATGTTTTAGCTGTTGTTCTCTCATTATTTGCCCTATGAATCTTGGATGTACTTCTCCTCACTGTTGTAAATAATTTCCTTCACATGTTGTAGGATGGCGCACATATGGAAAATCCTTCCATTATTTTAGCCAAAACACTCAGTAGTGATCTATCTCACATTGTACAGAGCTTTTCCTCGGAAAACAGACTTGTGTTTGCTTTAAAATGTCTGATGTAGACCATTTTTGGTTCATAATGCCATCTGGACCAGTGTGATGTCGACACATGGCGATACTCTAATGTCACGAACGAGAATTTTACTCACTGGGTGTGTATCATGTTAAGGACTAAGATATTTTTTATAGATAGTCATTGCAATCTACGACCAAAGGATCCTGCAAGGATACATGGTCCCTAGAAAATGGGATTACATAGTTGTGCAGATTAGAATGGACGTACTGCTGAGTTTACAGGGGATATCCAAATGCTTTTTCCATACAAAGGCAATTTCTCTAGCTTTATATGCTGTACGTTGTATTATATACATCTCGTCTTAAATACCCTTCCAGTAATCTCCGCTTCCAAACTATGCCATAATTTTGGAAGAAAAAGACAAACACGATCGTTGTGAAAAGATAAAATTATGTTCAATCAGTGCTTCTTCTAGACACGTTTAACAAGTTTAACAAGTTTATTAATCATGCCCAGGCCATACTAGATGGATTATGGGTGGTCAAAATAACATTGAACAAATGGTGGAACAGACATGACATATTAAACAGTACTTCATCACAGACAATGAAAGTGAAAATATATAAAATTAAATACATCGTGTAGTTTCCAGTCCAGGAGATACAAAAGTGAAGCTCGAGTGTGCCAGCCAGCTTATATACGTTACTTTCTCTCCCTCTTTGTGTGTGTGTGTGTGTGTGTGTGTGTGTGTGTGTGTGTGTGTATGTGTTTGTGTGTGTGTGTGTGTGTGTGTATGTGTTTGTGTGTGTGTGTGTGTGTGTGTAAAAGTAGGACGACCGGAAGTAAGATTACAAAGAAAACAAAGGCATTAAGCAAATCAATAACTTTTCAACGGGATAATTCTGTTATGTGCGCTCCCCGTAATATCATCGTATATCAATTTTGCATATTCGCGTTCTGTATTGCGTAAACTGCGTAGATTTTGTACTTTTTAGACACCGCCTTTGTTTTAATTGTAGTGAACAGTGGTGTCAGATGATTTGGTACCTAGAAGTGAATTACTGTGAATGATAATGAGGTTTAAC
Organism: Ellobium chinense; assembly: GCA_033807755.1. Taxonomy (NCBI): domain Eukaryota; kingdom Metazoa; phylum Mollusca; class Gastropoda; order Ellobiida; family Ellobiidae; genus Ellobium; species Ellobium chinense. Next base: position 720,652 of record JAWQUT010000182.1, on the reverse strand, counting down.
TTGAATCAAAGCCGTATTTAGCAAGGGGACAATAATAGCCACACGTCCTCTTGTAATGGGAAAAAGGGGTAGAGATTGTGTGTGTATGTGTATTAGGGAANGGGGGGGGGGGGGGGGGGAAGGGGAACCTGTTATGTACTTGAAATCGATTATAGGACAGGGCCCCTGTCCCAATAATTGATCTGGACAGCTGGATTTATAAATGGTTAGTACTGTATTCGTTACCTATGTTCAATGTAGTCATAGTAGAAATCAGTGTCAGCTGCTTGCTTCCAATTGATAACGCTTGACACAGTTAAGAAATGGGAGCGCCTTCTTTCAGCCCAGTTTTACCTGCGCGTACCACGATTCAGCCCGGTCACCGCCCCTACTCGCCGACGACACCTCGTTTCAGCCCTCTTGACCTGTAATTAGGTATTCCGATACCCTTGCCAAAAAAAGAATGTTACTACTACAAATGCATGCGAAGCATTTCACATGCACTTTTCTAAGAACCTCTGTCCGCATCCAAACATTTTCAGATTTTTAGAGACGCTCAAGTATGAACAAGAATAAAGAACAGTTGTATAAAAAATACGAAGACGTAGAAATTGATCTCACCGAATTTCTACGCCAGATCTCGAAAAAGATGTGCCCCCCAACTTTGTGAAAATGATTTTAATAACACATTTTAGCATTTTAACCTATATGTGAATACATTTACTTCCCGCCAACGATAACAACAAAACTTTCTAATGCGGCCACTTTGAAACAAGCAAAGTGACAGTCCAAAGCCTGTTTAACGCAGATGGGAAAACGTTAGTATCGAAGCGTATCATTATCCATTGACCTGACCAATACCGGGCTGAAAAGAGGTTACCTGCATGGCCAAGGTGTTGACACCCTTTGAAGTCGGAAGTTCAAACAAAACGAAGAGTGGGCTGAATCGTGGTGCAGCCTAAGAAATGGGGTAGATTATATATAATGATTTTTGTAACGTGGTTTTCATCGTGGAAAGCCGTCAAGAATGGTACGTGGATATACTGACGCCATCGTAAACAGTCTTTAAATGTAACACACTAATAAAGTCATTAACAAAGTTATATGATGGAGTGTATAATTACGATTAAATATATTATGTGGATATATAGCAGCCTATGTATATGTAAATAATTAAAGGCCTAGAGTATTGAATAATCACATTTTTACAGATCATTTCCATCAGCAAAGGCTGAGCATCATTCACTGGCAACATGCATTATAATGCTTTGAGTATGAAGTTTGCAAACATAACATAAAAATCAGCAAGTATCATTGTTCATATCATTGCATCTGGAGCCAATCTAGCATTCAGAAAATTAAATTTCCGAAACCATTTGCTTTTTGCTACAGCAACGTCTGCTCACGGTTCCAGCCAACCGTTGACTGTGGACCTCTCTCAGATTTCCAGCAAGGACATGATTCCTCTTGAAGAATCCAAGTGCCTTGTGGCGTCCAGCTGACAACCTGAATTGAAGTTTTCTGTGCGAAACGCTGCACGCATCAATTTACATTGATGGCAGTTTACTGTAGCGCTTTGCTGTGAAATCCTCTCGTTGTTAATTGGTTTGTAAAATGAAAGATCGCAGTTTCAAAGGCTCAGAAAAAAAAAACCAACAAAAGAGATTGTTTAGATTTGTCAACATAATAGGATGTGACAATCTTTAAAAAAAAACACTAGTTCTATGTCCCTGTTAATATGTCCTTTGTTCCTTGTACGGTTGGTTGAAGTCCGCATATCTTTCAAACCCAGTATTTGGCGGTGCCCATTCTTAAACGTTTGTAATAAGACCTGTGGATGTTGCTAATACTGAAGGTAGACGAGGAAATGAGTTCAGGAGAAAATTGGAATATGTCGCACTGCAAGTAGGTCTAATCTCTTGATTAGAGCTAAGAGGACTACTTTTAATTATCATGAACTAATTTTTTGAGCTCCTAGGTGACTTCCGAGAATTGCGCACTGAATATCGTAATAATTACATAAACTCTGTATGTTAAACGCTACCAAGGGTGCATTCAACACCGCTGCACTTATGTAATTCTTACAAAGGCAAGAGACCCATCGTTGATGCGAAATCTCTAAAGTGCCATCAGCACTGGCTAATACCTGCGTTAACGTGAAGTATATGTGGAGTAGGCTATCGCGTTAACAAATATTTCTGAACATCGTAACTGTGCGAATGTTGATTATTATTATTATAGTTTCGACGCATTTGTCGCCGTTCGAACGTACAGCACAATATCCTTGTCATCATTCCACGAGCTCCGCCCATCATCGTCAATTCGGCGCCTCGTTCTTGTCCTGTACAAAACAGTAATAAATAAACACATCCCAACTAAACAAACCACGCCCCCTATAGCAGATACTGCAATAACAGTTATCACTTTTGTATCAGTGCTGGATGATGATTGGCTGGAGCTTGGAGTTGTGGAGGAGCCTTGACCAGTAGTGGAAATCCTTAATTGTGTGACTGTTGTCGCTAAAGGTAATGTTGGTAATGTGGATGATGACGTTGTTGTTGTTGTTGTTGTTGTTGTAGCAGCTGTCGTTGTTGTAGTCGTCGTGCTTGTACTTGTTGTTGTGACGATGGTCACATCGATATTCTCTGAGTCTGATGTATTGAAACTTTCAGCCAAAACAGTCCACAGACCGTTGTGACTAACGTAGTCGGAAGTCGGTATTGTCAGAGTTACTGTGCCCGTCATGTTTAACAGAGTCTCATGACTGAAGTTAGCTTTGCTGGGCGTGACCCATGTTACTTGAGGAAATGGGTCCCCTTCCACATCACAAGTCATAACCACTTGATCACCCTCTTTGGCAGTAACAGGGGCTGAGCAAGATGTAATTTTGGCTGGAAGGCATTTCATATCAGCGTCCGCCACACTGATGATGTCTCGAAATTGGAGGTTGGCAGGTTTAGCACAAATAATTCCGGCTCCAGCATGATTGGGAACGATGAATTTTCTTGGAAGGTTCTTAACCCACTTTAGAGCACAGTTACATCTCCAGGGATTGTACTCCAAACGAAGAGTTCTAAGACGCGTCAGGAATTGCTGAAGGCCCTCCTGGATGCCGTAAAGGTTATTGAAATCCAGGTCCAAGTGTTTCAAATTGTTCAGTGAAGTAAAAGAGGCGGTTTGCACGAGATAAATACGATTCCCATGAAGATCCAAATCTTCTAAAGAAGATAGTGGACGAAGGATATCACCAACAGTTGTCAGACCTATGCCACCTAGCCTTAAAATTTTGAGAGAGGTAAGATCCTGAAAGGCATCATGGTCTATTTGGCATCCATAATTATCCGTTAAATCGATCATTTCAAGAGCAGTCAGTCCAGACATGACCGACCTGGAGATTTGCTGAAGCTTGTTGTCTTTGAGGTCAAGTGCTTTTAGTTTAGATAATTGTGAAAATGTTGCCGGACTCAATGTCTGCAGATTGCTGCGCCTAATTTGAATTCGAAGAGCGTTTTTGAGGTTGGCGAAATCCGAAGCAGATAAGGTCGGTATGTTGCTGGAAGGCTGCCCCGGGACAGGGAAGATGGAGAAAATCTCTGTGTTCGTTGGAATGTTTGAAGGAAAGCTATTGAGCCCTGAGCCGCACGTAACTGACTGTCCACTTGTACTTGGGTTGCACGTGCACTGAGTTGGACATACACTCTCTGTCACTTGAAGAATAGTGACAGTCAATGAGATGCCAAGAAATCTCGCTGCCATTGTTTTATGACGAGATTTATGATTGCGCATAAAGATATTTTCCATTATCTTATTACAAGTTCTTTGTACTGAATCAAAGCGTACAGCTTATTTAGCCCTTGTAACACTGGTATTTGAGCTCTCTCTTAGCAGATGATAACTATTTGAAATAGGAGTTGGGCTGCAGCGCTCGCAGATCGATTAAGACCAATCATTCTGAGCCAAAGAGAAATACTACCAGAAAGCACTCGGGAAATTCATCTGTTATCTGTAATTGTAGTCTCATACAGAGCCGAACCAAGATCTGTTTGACTCTGGCAATAAAAAAACAAACAAACAAAAAAACAATTAGCAAACACATTGCACAACACCAGCAACTGCAATGGGCAGCATCGAAAGAACAATAACCAATGAGCAAAAAGCAAATATAATGTAGCCTTTTTAATCATTCAAATTAATCGTAATTGTTCTGTCATAATTTTCTCTCAGGAATTTTATGTATTTGCTTACTTGAAAGAACCATGCCTTCATCCAGAAGATCTGTGCGTAAAATTTCACTGCTAGGCACTCTGTAATTGCCTTTCTTGTAAGTTTATCTCAGCTGATATAATTAGGTGGAAAATCATATAAAGAAAGAATAGCAGAGGATTGCACTGATAAAATTATATCCTTCTGGAGACGTAGATATCGTTGTCCACATGATAAAACATCACAAAGCCGGTTTTGTAAATTTTGCACTAGAAGGGAAAGACCAATCTATCTCCAGATGTGAATGTTTGTTTGCTAGTGGGGAGAGGACATATGCACACAATTAAACGATATCTAAGGAGGCCTTATTGTGTGGATTTCGGGTCATCAAACTTGATAAACATTTGAAACATTTTTATTACTAATCAAAATTATCACCAAGACACATTAGGTAGTGTATAGATATAGATAAGCAAGAGTTTACTTGTGAGAAATTTCGAGTAAACGGGGATGTGGAAATAATCATCGTCTCCGATAAAACATCAAAAAATCGACAGGCATGCATTTATAAAACTGGCTACTGAGTTTAGGTTTGATCTTAACGTCCTGTGGACGTGACAAACGTATGCGGCTCAAACATGTTTAAATCAATTTTTCATACTTACAAATGGAATGTAGGTAAGCCTACATTTTTTTTTTTTTTGATCGGTGGTTGGGGGAGAGGAGAGTGACAGAAGAGGTCGGCCCTACATAAATAACGCGGGAAAAAAACATGAAAATCGACTTTGTGCGGTGATATCATGCGAATGACAATATATAACCAGTATTCAGCTGATCGGATCTATGATATCAGGGCATGTGTAATCAAAACATGAGAGCATATGGAAAGAATTTCTTCCGAAACATTCACTGTATGATCAGTATCCACGTAATTTAAGATACAAGTACAGATTGGTCAAGTGGCCAACAACAAATAACCAAAAGATCCAAAATCCAACGATTTTTAAAGTTAAAAAATGGGTTAAAATTTCAAGCACATTAACAGATAGTCATAATCACGCACTTTCATTGATCTAGATGCTATGCTCTCGTCACAGCAAAAAAGTATCTGTCAAACAGTCACCTCTCCAAGCCAGTGTGTCAGGCTGCACACCAGGCATGTTATTGGTAGACAATCTTTAATTTTTAAGTCATGACATAACCATACCACCTAGATAATTGAAGTTCACGGCTTTAGCAGGCAATATATCCATCTGCTAATGTATGTAAACATTTCAAAGGTATGAACTTTGATTTTAGAAATTATTAAACTTTGAAATTACGCAGTTTGCTGGCCACTAATGTAAACAGGATCATCATAGCGTCCAGCAAGACCTACCGTATGCACTTTTGACTTATCCTGCACCCGCAACCCTTTAAAGGCTTAATGTTTCAAACTTAAATCCCGAGAAAATGATCGGCTTAATGATAAATCTGGGTATCTGTGACGAATCTGCCATTCACAACGTCCAAAATAAAATCTGGCACTCTTAGACTCACCCAGCGACGGCAGAGGTGTGAATTCTCACACCGTCTCGCTCCCTGAGTTGCCACTTAGAAATTAATGGGTGTCAGAAACGTTTGCGGACATACGTGTCTAGTTTGAATAAATTTAAACTGACCCTTATCAGTTTCATAAATGTACTGGAACACCCTTCGGACCTTGCGCCTCAGGTTATTCTGACGAGCGAGCCTGCTACGCCTGTCTATACAGGGTTGAGGTGGCTAAAGGCCAGTGTCGGATTTAAACTCTGGGGTTGAGGAGGGAGAATGGAGGTCCTAAGCTCTATATATATATTAAGCTTGAAAGTCCATTGTTTAAAAGTTACACCGGATGATGTCATCGCTACAAAAACGAACGAAAAACAAAATAAAGCGAAAACACTGAAACGCATGCTTGTAAATTATTAAATAGCGAGGTATTTGGGGTAAAATTAATGATAATATATAGGGAATCATTAAAGTTTAAAAGGCAGAACAAAAATCGTTAGGCTGTAGTTTATTTACACCCTCCTCCTGCCACCCCCACTCACTCCCTTTTAGGAAAATGTTAGCTGCAATAACGAAAACTGAGCACTGTTTAGTTCTATACCCGCGATTGCCTTTTAAATGCATTTTTTTGGGGGTTCAAACGAATAACACAATATTTTTCATATAAACGTCACTCGATAAACGCAAATCTTTTAATCTGATTAATTTCCAAGGTTCCCTATGCTCTTCTTATTTTTCTCCATCTTCTTCTCGGCCCTATGCTTCTGTTTAATCACTCTCCACTGCCTCTTTCTTCCTTCCTCCTTTCCTTCTCGCATCTGATGCACGTTAAAAAATTTGTTTTTGATCTTGAAATTGAAGTGAAAGCATGAATCTCGATACCCGAGATGCCACTTAACATTTGTTACAGGTTATTTCGATTGCTCATAAACCGCCTGGTAGGATAGGGGTTTGATCAGTAAACTTGTTAAACTTGTCATTAAGCATGTGGGTCAATGTAGGATGAGCCAGTCTTGTTCGACGTCAGAACAAATCTTTTCTTAAATCAATCATTTATTTCTCGATCGAACTATCGACTGCGCAGATTGAATAATTGATGATAACAGTTCAGCCGAAGTCTGGACAAGGGACACACAGAATAGAGGCCGGAATCAGTTGGAACAACTCTAAAAATTGCCACATGGCAACACAGGAATCTGAAATTTACCTAACTGCTTTAAAGCCCAGACTTATGGTTTGAAAGGTAGCGTACGCGATGAAGCTTTGGATATGAATTTGTGGATTCTATAATCTGTCCTCCAATCTATCCCATCCCCCTATCCCCGTGCTTGAATGGATGAATGGATGTTGGTTCTCTGAGAAATCTGCTTATTGTACATGCTTTGGAGATACGAACTGTAATGTAGAGGCACCTCGAAACATGCCCAAGCAATACTTTCCGATCAGAAAAAAAAATATGTATAATTTGACCCAATGCTTAGGTGGGACCTGTAGCACTCCTTTAAATTAGGCATAACTGATGGGATTTCATGTAGGCCCGCCCTTTGTCATTTCCTCTTGAAAAGAGTTTCATGTTCGCCATTGGAGCTCTGATTTTAGATTCGATCAGATCATTCAAGCAAATGAAATGTTTATCGACTGAATCCGGCCACGTATTGGTCTTACTGCAAATCAAAATAGGAGTTTTAAAGTACAGATTTCAATGATCTGAGTTCGTCATCGAGTGGATGAGAGCGAAACTACCTTAATCTTGCTCATAGCCAGTGTTCTTAAGAATGTGATCAAGGGATGAGAATTAATGACCAATGTCAAAGGACTCTCCCACCTAGTGCTTGGTTTAGTGTTAGGGACAAAATTTATGGTTAGGGAAAGGGCTAGAGTGGAAAAATCACCTATAAGACAGACGTGTATGTGTGTGTGTGTGTGTGCGCGCGTGTGTGTGTGTGTGTGTGTGTGTGAGAAAGAGAGAGAGAGAGAGAGAGAGAGAGAGAGACAGACAGAAACAGAGAGAGAGAGAGGCACACAGAGAGAGAGACAGAGACAGAGACGGGGAGTAGGAAGGGGCCAGGCAAATTTTCAGTTTTAGTGTTAAACTTTCAGCGGTGAAAGAATTTTAGACTATGAGAGGGACCTGCATCCAAACTCATGCCCAGGGTCCCCCGGACCCTAAATCCGCCCCAGCTGGAATGGGAA
>JAWQUT010000182.1:650657-708157 GCA_033807755.1 Ellobium chinense | reverse complement strand
GTTCTCACAATATGAAGAATCTTAACGTCTAACGCTTGTGGGTTCGATTCTCGAGTTGGACGGTTTGCGCTGTATTGTAGCATCCTAGGGGAAGACACTTCACTCTATATTCTCAATCCACTATAGACTGGTGCCGTTTTGGCAGAAGTAAACTTTGCTCGGCATTTTTGTGCAGGAATTGGTATACAATGGTTTTACTATAATTAATGCATGCTGATTTACAATTTTCTGAGTGCAATTCACGAAATATTTGGAAGATCACATATTTGAGCCACCACTGGTCAGCCATGGTCACCTGTGATCATTCTGTGGCCGTACTGATAGTTTACTTTTAGATGTTACGGCAGATTGTTAGGCACTAATGTAGTCATATAAATTGTTTTGCCAAAGTGACACAGTGAAGTACGACAAACTGATGTTATTTGAATGATGTGGGTAGTAAGTAAGTGGGCAGCTAATAAATGACCCTAGTATACAGAGTAATCTTTGCAGATATTCTCGACTTAATGATTTATAGTGCGCTATACTTTATATCCTCATGTAAGTTAAGTTGAGATCGAATTCAGCTTCAAGAAGTTTCAGTTATTGCCTCTTTTGTCCGAGCAGATGACCAGCGGTCAGTATTGGTCATTTCGTGGACACTTGACAAATTTAAGATGTGCAGTTGAAATTGCCCGTTTTAGAGATCTCAGCTGTGATTCTAAAGCAAGTCAATAAAGACAGTTCATGAGCAGGTCACTGATCAAATAAAAGTATGGATATTAAAGGCTGGTTATTTAATGGTCATCTGATCATTCATATACACAAATATGCTAGATATGCAGTCAACCAAGAATGAGAGGACTATTGGTATTGATTACCTGTCGTTTCACGGCTCCTTCTAACACCAGTAGCTGTTTCTTCTTTGTGTTTACTGAAAATATATATGTATTTTTCTACAAGTGGCCACTTAAGTAGTCATTTTGACCACTAAAACACAACACATTACATCGAAGTTGGCATATTCAAAATCAGCATCCGTTTTCATTAAGAATAAAATTTTTGATGAATTCTTAATTCAACAAGGCCTTTGTTTTATGGACAAAACTGAATCGTTTACAAGTGGTCAGAACTGGTCATTTCAATGGTCATTTTGATCCTTAAAAATGCAAAATCAAGCTTGGTATACAGCAGATTTGTGATCAGTGCCCCAAAATTATGAAAGATCCATTGCCGGAACATTCCTTCCCAAAAATGCCGTGCACACTTTTTATAAGCGTCAAATCATAATTTGGCTCCAGTCTGCTGGGTGTAAATTTAAGATGGGGTTTTACGCTCGTAGATGGGATACTGNGAGAAGGCGCTGCGCCGCGACTACAAACAGTGACTTTGTAATGGATTTCATTTGTAATAATGTGTTTTGTAGACTATTATAGTTATGCATATTATGACTGAGATGTTTAACACTGTATGGCATTATGATTATAAAACAACTTCCCTATGGGGTAAAATAAAATTCCTATTAAAAAAAAAAAAAACATCTTGGGGCGTTAAATACTGTAGTCTTCGTGCACATAATCTGAACGCTGTTTCGGATTTATTCACTCTCAGCAGCCAGACTCTACACAGATTCAGGTTGTTTGCATTTTCACCGATATTTTTGTTCTCTTTTTGTAAATACATTTCCATAAGATGGCGAGTGCATTGTTACGGTTGCTTAGCCGGAATGACTCTATGCCATTTCTTGTAAAACTCAGGGGCGAAGGCGATATTTTAAAAAATCACTATTCTAGCAATAAAACCCAACCAGTGTTCTGTGTGTTTGTGTATGGGGGAGGGGGGTATGTAGACACACCTTCTGGTTTGCCCCCTGAGCTTATTTGTTACTATGAAATAATATTCCATATGTGACAGTATGCTGTTGTTTTCTGTTGCGTCAAACATTCCTATCCTCTACTGAAACATAAATAACGAGAAGTGATCATCTGAAACCATCAACGCTTATGCGCATGTGAAAAAATGAGAGAAAGAGATAGAGAGAGATAAAAAATATTAGTGCATCTTTACCAGCATTTTCATCATTTTACATACTATTGTAAAAGTGCAAATTTATAATTACTTCAGTAAATTTATCATTAAGCAGCGATGACACCAATCAATCACACTACGACAAGACATTACAAAAAAACAAAACAAACAAACCCTGAAATGATAAGATCACCTTCGTCTTGCTCCATCCAAGATAAGCAGTGAGAAGTTGTTTTTGTTTTCTTTTATAATGATTCACATTAAACAAAATAAAGCTCTGTTTGTCATGAGCTCTCAATGTTGTAATGTTTACGGCATCATCCAGACTACCAATCTCCCGTCATCGAAAGAGAAAAAAAAATGGGGAAGTCGTGCACGGGACGGGGGAAGAGTCTTGGGTGAAAAAAAAATTGTCAAAACAGACAGAACTTTCCCTTAGATCATTGGCCACTTCTTGAAAAAAAAAAATCTCTCTTTACATTACCTTTGAATGCAATACATTTTACACAGGGGAGCGCTGAGTCAGTATAAGGCTTTCGGATTATCAGCGAAGAAAAACTAGGTAACGTTGACAAAGTCGTATTGTAAATGCTTGTAATTGGCTCATAGATGAGACAATGCGAAGGTGATGTTTGAAAATTGAAGACAAGTACGTTGATATATTGGTAATTTCAGATTTAAAGATTAAATGGTCTCTACGCCCCTGGCAGAACGTCACAATACATTAAAGAAAAAACAACAAAAAACACAATAAACTGGAGGCTGTCGACAGAAATCGTGTGACTTTTATGATGTAAATGCAACTTTGTAAAGAATTTAGTTACGATGTTTATTTATTTGCATTGTTTTCATTTATCCATTCAGAGAGAATAATTAGAATGGCGACAAAGAATCTGCGATCAAGGAAGCGAAGCTAATGCTCGTGAATTAAGAGCGGCTGGTACTTTTCTACTTAAGCTTGAGGTCAAGTCCCGCAGCCGCTTTTGTGATTTGCAAGAGAAAACAACAAAAAGAAGGAAAATTAAGAGGAAAGATGTGGCTGGAAATTGTGTTCTAGGTGCGGCTATTAAAGTCGATATGCGGAACGTAAAGAAAAACCAGGACCTTTGGTTGATTCAGTCAGCCCAGTGAGCTTTTGCTTTTGGAGTGGTTCATTTTAGTCGTCCCTCAGAATACGTTTATATTCGTTACAGTTAAGTGAAATATCTAACCCAGTGCTTGTTTGTGTCTGCGACCGGCAGCTCTCAGTGCGACACTGATTTCTTGTTCTCAGATGAGTGCGATCACTTCCTGCATGACTCTGTGCTGACATCGGCCAGACTTCTGCACACATGCTGCGGTACTATGTTGCCATCTCATGATCTTTTACGGGCAAAAAAATAAAAAAATCCAGAAGACATGCATTGTAATGTAGGAGAAAATAACGAACACAAAGCATTGGGCGTACAAGTATGTTGGTCGCACCGTAATGCATCTACCCTAATCTTGTGGCAATATATTTAGTTTGAAAGGGGCGCATGTAAAAATCATCGACCACTATTTCAGGTCTTTTATTCTAAATAAAACAAATGCAGCAGTAGAATAAAAAAAACAATAACATAAAAAAAAGCCAGTTTGCTATCCGGTATCGGACATAGTATCATTGCAAATCGGGCCCTCCCAATACTCCCATAATTCCTCAACTGTCCTTCCACGTTTCTATTACAAAATCAGTTTCATGATGGTGCAGTCTGGTTGTATCTTAATCGCGCCGATCCTTTGAATGTGCTTTTGACTGCATCTCTCCAAACCTCTCATACCATTAACAGTTGTGGTTCTTGCAACAATTCTTCATCTCTTGATTTCTGTAAGCATGGTAGTGGCCGAGTTAAGTTTTGAGTATTCACAGTCCAATCTTTTCCCAGCATGCACTTTTCGACTCACTTGAGCACACTCGCTTTTCTTCTTCCCCGAAAGCCATCAGCCTCCACGCTCTATACGGGCCACTGGAGAAGAGGGTGGGACAAGCATGAGGGTGTGCCGACTGCGTGGAAACCATTCTCCACAGAGGAAATCGCTGAAATAGAAATCCGATTTGTGCCAATAAAAGCAAACAGCAGGATTCCGGAAAAAAGTGATGGAAGCAAATTAAACAAAAAAGTTGGGGCGGGGAAGGGAATAATAAATCATGCGTGCAATATCATACTTCATTGCTCACACCCAACTTAGTCTTGTCGTTCTTTAGCATCTCTTCAGCCTTGCTTTGCATCAGAGCTCACGTCAGAACTTTGCATCGATTCCGTTGTGATGGGGCTAAGGTATTAAATGTTCTATTTAACATTTCTTCTGTTCGGTTCATTTCGGGTGGTCCTGTAACATAAAACACTGGCTGATGTGAATTAAAAAACCGAAAGTAACACTTGCCTATTGGTTTCCCGTTCCCATATAATGCAGTGAGAGTTTGCTAGGCTTAGCGTGCTTATGAAAACTTAGACCATCTGAACAGTGATATTCAATTTCTAGCAGTCAAGCGTGTTAAAGGTAGACAGACATAGAACGCAGAAATGAGGTACATTTTGTGGGCTTTTGTCTCGGTTTCGCCAACATTTTTGATATTTGGAAACGTACTTCAAACAGTGTCATATTCCAAGAGCACACTTTGTGATGTTCAAGAAAGACTGACAAATAACTGTATACAGCAGATCAGTGTGAACGAGAGCACTACAAACTGTTGTGTGCGTTGTTCCCAAGTCGAGGAATGCATTGGTGTCAGTATTGACAAAATGAACAAGATCTGTTACAAGCACACGCAGTGCAGTGCTGTCTCTGGATGTAAGGTTGTAGAGAAGGAGTTAGTGTACCTCCAAAAAAATTCTGCATCCTCAAGCTTCTTTCCGTCCCAGCCGTTAACATGTGTGGACGGAACCTGGAATGCCACGATTAGAAAATGTGACTGCAACTGGGCCAAAGCTGGAGAGCTGTGTGAAAGACATGCCCACAACTGTTCGGAAATTCCGGTCTACCATCCCAGTGTTAAGGGATATTTCTCTATCATCGTGCGTCCGCCTGATTACACCGGTTTCAGGGTCTTCTGTATGGTTAGCGAAACGGAAGTCCGGACATTACTTTTCCGAAACGCAGGTAACATAACTTTCGATGAACCATGGACATCTTTTATTAATGGATTCCATGAAATCAAGGATTGGAGTTCAAGTCACTGGTTGGGGCTGAAACATATTCATTACCTCTTGGGCCCTAATGGAAAAGATCTTAGAATGTTCTACAAATTCAGATATCAGAATGAATACAAAGACATTTATATCAAGTATTTCAATGTCATCATCGGCGACGCTGACACAAACTACACCCTGACATATTCCAATTTTACTGTCGAGGAGAGCTTCACAAATATCACGTCAGCTGACTGCCTAAAACAGAGTAACATGACGTCATTCTCCACATATGACGCCGATCATGATGATGACGAAAGCCAGAACTGCGCAGACAGTGCGCAGGCGGGCTGGTGGTTTTCCCGGTGTAACTACACGTGCAATCCTCTAGGGTTGTTCGCCAGCGAAGCTCCTGATTCTTTCGCCGAGAAAGGTTACATTCTCTTACCGGGCATAGACAAACAATGGGTAGAGGACTATCTTCTGAAAGTCGAAATGTATTTTGTCGTGGATCGCTAGAGCTTCGTGTTTTTTATTTTTCCCTTCCACACTGGTTATTTCGCCTGGTCTTGAAGTTCTCTGTTCATCTGGTTCTCTACGCTCTCCCGAGGCGGAAAAAAAAACAACAACAGAGGGACACTTCAGAGTCATGACTTAAGTGTGGCCTAGCTCCTTTAGAGTGTCAGGAAGTCAAACATCCAATACATTTGTAAGACAGAGATATCTTCCTCTGAAAATCTTCTGCAGCCTCGCTCTTCGAGTAAGAGAGAGAGTTTCCTAAATATCCTCCAGTGTTTCCAGGTGATGTTATCAGTCTCATACTGACTGGCAACTGTTTTGTTAACTCAAGATTTTATACCTTCCTTGTGTGGATTAGGGCTGACCAAACTTACACGTCTTTCCAAGAGACAATACAGTTAGTTACTGAAATGCATAAAAAGACAAACAACAGTATAATTTGGATATCACCCCACTCTTGGGACCTAGATACTGAGTATGTGTTACCAAAAGTCTCGTTATATCCAGTGTAAGTTTTGTAAGGAACACAGCCTTTGGTACTCCATATAGAACGTGTGCTAAGAAGGGAATTGTGTTATGCAACGGTTGTGTTAAATGAATTCCACGAGTGATCCCGAGTGATCCCGTCGTTAATAGAAGAAATTTTAAACTGTTGAATACTTCTCATTTCATTGTCGTTATTTGCTATGCTTCCTTTTCATTGAGTGATGAGACACAGTGCACTGCTTTCATAGGGATTTTTTTGTTTTGTTTTGAAACCTCTAAATATCTAAATTTTCAACCACATATGTCCTCATTTCTTATTTACCTTTATTATGTCATGCTGAAAATATCTGTAGTGCAACACCGGAATTCTTAGATGTTTTCCTGGTGCACCATTTGCTGTAGTGTAAAGCTTCTAAACGTTTGACCAGTGATATTTGCGATTTTCTTGCTAAATACTATGGGGTCTACTACTCCAGCTGTAGATTATGGTGCATCACTGTGGTACACACTGCCCTTTTCTAATTTAGTACACTTTACATGCAAAATTGCGCACCTTTGAGCTAAACAGAGGATTCCTTCTTTTTTTGTTTTGGCTATTGTGTGTGAGATCTAAAAAAAAAAATACAAAAACAAAACACTTCAAAATACACTTGTTACTTCACCACCAGATTTCACACATGATGTATTCAAGATCAGGAGCGTAGCGCGGACTTTGTCAATGGGTAAGCAGGGGTAGTTGCCATGTATAACACTGCCCTCCTTCCCTACCTTCCCCCCTTTACGGTTCCCACATCTGATGCAGCTATCGTCAATAACATGTACTCGTAAAGTGGTATCGAAAAATAAAAGAATAGGAGTGGGGCAGTATATAGGTGTAGGAAAGATAGTGGCAAAGGAAAAAGCTGGAAAAACAGTGATAGTGAACAATACAGTATTGCCTACTGATTTACCTATTGCTTGAAGTTGGAATGAACTTGGCGGCAAAAGTCAGCAATGAATATTGAAGAAAGTTTAGACTTAGCCTGTACTTAGTCCCTTGGGGTTTAGGTTGGCTAGTGTCATTTCGCATTCAGCTCCAAATAACAAGCAAAAGCTAGCTAGGGCTACTTACTGGTTGTGCATGTAGGCTAATCATTAGCATATTGAAAACTAAGTTATGAGCTAATTAGTTTTTGTTTAAAATCTGAGACATTATTTACAGGCAAGGTAACTTGACCTGTCAACCCTCCACGGCAAACAATGGACCAACCCGTTTTTTTAAATGTGTGTGTGTATGGGAGAAAGGGGAAGGGGTCATGTTAGACTATGGTGAAGCTTACTCGATTTTTTATGATGTGAGGTCAAGGTTTTGAGAGAGAAACTACCACAAAAATCGCCGAAGTTACCGTTTAATGATTGCATCATTGCTTTTCACAAAATTCAGGATAAGACTGGTCGAGTCACCGATGGATTTCATGAATGGGCTAAACTCACTGCAAGATGAAAAGTCTTTGTTCATCGCTGGGATTATCTTTTTTTTCTTTGATTTACTTTGACATCAACGTCGCCAAACATGCAATTCTGGCGAAGAGGCCTGGGACAGATAGGATTTACATTTCTGTCTGGCAGATAGCGCGTGTCGTGTTTAATTGGATTGGCTATCAGCAGTGGCGAGAAGTTACATAATTAATTACACCCTGCTTATCGGATGAAAGACTCCATATTGTTAAAAAAAAAAGTAGCTCGGGAAACTTCGGAACCGAGTGCTGTTTTTATTGTACAGCAGTAGACAAAATGAGGAAGAGCTTACAACACATGGCAAATGGGAGCGGGCAGTATATAGGCGTACATTTGGTGTTTTCTATAGACATGTAAAATGGGTGCATGCGTTTTGCATGGAAATGCAGCATCTCATTTGATGTATTTGTCTGCTTTTGTGGACAATTACAAACATTGTTCCCCCCCCCCCCCCCCCCNCCCCGCGGGGTAAGAAGTGTTTATTTGAATACCATTACGCTACGCACCTGCTCAAGACACATTTATACATGTTTCTTAAATAAGCAGAATTTTAGTTCTCATCACATCACTTTGCTAGACAGCCATTCCCTGAGTCTCATGTAACTTATTTTTGAGATGCAAATATTTAATACCCCTCTTCATCACATGCATTACAGTGTATGAAATCTGGTGATGAAGTATCCACTGAGATTTGAGGTAGTTTTTTTCTAAAGATTCCCACCCACAACACAAAACAAACCCAACTATTTATAACTTGAGTCTGCACTTGTATGCCAAGTGTAATGAACTGGAAAAAGGTATTGTAGTGCAACAGTAATGCACTACAACCTACAATGAAAGAGTGGTGGATCCTCTCATGAAAATGTTCATTGTATACAGTTAGAAGATATAGGCTTGATCAGGCCTTCTTGGTATAGCTTTAAGCTTTGATATGCACACCAGTTTAACTTGTAATGCGACAGTTGTCTTGCTGTAAGCGAAAATGAGGCTTATATCACTAAACAAGAAACTGAGTATCAGGCTCTGAAGATGAAATGGCCTATCTGGTATCAAAATCATGTTTGCTGCAGAAATCAACAATAAAATCAATTCTAGACATAAAACATAAAGCATTGATTTTATGGCCAAATGGTCAGTAATTGTGGATTGAGTTTTTCTTAGGCATATTAGATTGTAAAATTATTCTCCAATCGTGATTTTCTCATATTTTTTTCTATTGTGTGGGGTTACTGCCTGTCACTTCAAAAATAACTCAGGTCAGAATAATGTTACATTAAAACTGTTCACCTGATGCACAACAATAATAATTCAATCAGCCAGAAAATGACTTCATTCTCGTTTGGGCTGACTGCAAGACAACCGGTCACTAGTTAAATATTCACGAGTGGATCTGGCTTAGCAGGTGATTGATTTGACCCAGCTTATCACAAAGAAAGATGAATCCTATACATACTACAAATTAGCTGATTAAAGCCTCAACTCATTTTCCATTCAACCTCTGTCACAAAGTTTCAAGTTGTTCTGTTCACATCCCAATGCCACACCAAAAAAAAAAATAAAACCAACTCTGGTCATCAAGAAAGCAGGAAATGAGACAGATGTGCATTAAAAACAGTTTCATTTATTGGTTACTGTGTCATATGATAAAAACGCACATTGCAGCAGGAATTTGGGTAGCCACGCCCATGAACAGCCAGGTTCTAGACTGTGGACCTACGGTAGAGTAATGTAGTTTAGTAGTTTTCCTGATCTAGAACTGAGAAATACGAGTATAAAGCACAAAATCTGAATTAAATAAAAAACAACCCAGCTATGTAATTGGTATGTAAGAAGGCTGTCTCTTACCTCTTTTAAATCTGTACTGGGAATAATAAACTCATAAAATATGTTTTTAAAAGTTCCTACATCAGGAGGCTGGAAAAATGTCATAGGGGATATGCATTTTGTTTCCTTTTAAAAATATATTTATGATGAAAAAAACAAAACAAACCCAAATCTATTTATTTGTCTCCTGGACAAATAAAAGTGATCACATTTACTGATAACTGTGTACTTTAAAATTAAATCAAGATTGGTGTAATCAAGGGATTCACGTAAATTCCCAAAGCAAGCCTTACTACGTGGAAAGACATTGTACTCTTCAAAATTTACAATCATGGCCAAAAAAGAAAATCTGAACACCTCTACAGGGAAAAAAAACCCAACTCTTTTGACAGCTTTGATTTGTCTGACCCATTTTAAGAAAAGATTGGAAGACCCCGAGGTTGTACGCACAGCAACGTAAGACGGAATTTTCAATAACAAATTTTCACCGCAGCTGCCTGTTGCACTTTTGAGCCCTTGGAAATTACACTCATGGAGGTCATGAAATTAACATTCTCCTTGATGCATGCTTTTTTCTCAAGATACCATCTCATATAGCAGAAATGAAGTGCTCAAATAGTGAAAGGACTAAACAAAATAAGAAGAGTGAGAAATAAAACTATTTATGGTAGGGCAGATGGATTACTTATGACCAATATCAATTTCACGTAATAAGAGCTGCCTTGAAAAAAATAAGATGAATTTGAGGGGGAAAAAAGTATATAAATCAACGAGTATTGCATTTATCTAACGGTCAACACATTATTGGGAACAAAAAGGAGAACACTGTATTCCCTTTCCAGAGTGGATGGTACAGTGTCTTCCATGCCATACTAAAAATCACAAACTCAAGCTGAGAATAGCAGAATGAAATAACTTTGCTTTGAACATTTGCTTTTTTTCTTCTGTATAGCAATACTCCACTAGTGTGGTCTTAACCTATATCGAATCTTCTGATGATACTAGTTGAAGCAGTTGAAACAATTAAGCTACTCATATGTTATGACAATCACAAATTTCCTCCATCAGGAGAAACAACTTGTAACGCTTAGGTGATAACATCGTATCAAATACTTTCAAGCTGTTTAATAAAAGTATGATGATACCTTCTCATTACAACTTCAATTACTGACACAAGTCTGAACTTTGGAAAATTTATAAGCATCCTCATATCACATAAATTCTTAACTTCCTGTCCATATTTAGAACTTAACTGACACAAATATTTTTAATTTCAAAGCTCCAAATACTATGATATGCTCTTCTTCCTTTTACAATGGTGTGAAGTTAAAAACAAGAAAGCCATGATAAAGATATCCTTTATAATATGGGTCGAGTTACAGCCGGTGATATTTACAGACAAGTGTAGACCATTGCTACACTGTGCTGTTGCATGTTAAGACAAATCTGTTAATCAGTCAGCAAAAATATGGCAACGGTGGCATATCTTTCAAAAATATCCAAGAATTAAAAGCACTGAAGGAGTTAAAAAAAAGTGCAGCAACAAGTGTGAACTCAGATGGATTCATGAAGACACAATAGAACTACAGTCTTAACATGAAAAACTGGCCACTCTCAGAATCACTGCACTACAGTGCTAAGAAGTTTCAAAATATGAACAAGGATCCCATTATTTGCTGACTGATTGACGGAACCTCTTACACTGATGGATGATTATTTCCATCAGTTAAGAAAGTGATAACAGGTCATAGTTGGGTGTATAAGTCAAAATTGAGACATTTAAATCATGTTCAGGGCATAAAGTCATAATCCGTGTAAATCGTAGACTTCAATGGTTAGAAGATGTCGAATCCGTGATGAAGCCTGCATTTGACAGGAGCTGTCAACAATTCCTTCACTCATCCACTCACATTTACTCTCTTGAAACATGTGTAAGCCTGTAATTTCTATTTCACAACCCTCATTATCAGTATAGGGGGGATCTAGGACTGAAACTTGCTCAGAGATTTCTGTCTTTATAAATCACTGTGTTACCCTTTTCCTACAGGCTTGCTGATACTTCAATCAGCTATGATAAGACAGGTTTGCAATGCTGACAGCTCCCATTCAAACGAGCATTCTGTGATGCATATGAGCTTCAGTGATAAAAGTCAGGGATATTAAATAAACAGCCTATGAAGAGTGGAGTCCGTGATCACTGCCTTCATGTAAGGCTTGTGTCCGCACATCTCTCCTCCTCCAAGTATACAACAGTGAATTCCCATTGCTATACATTCTGAAAACTAGTAACATGGACCATACAAGCAGATGTTCATAGAAAAAGGCATCACTGTTTATCAACTGTAAGAAAAATGTCCATTATTCATCCTGTAATGCAAATATTAGAGCTACTTCATAAAAACTGATTTTTTTTTTTCTCTCCTAAGAACAAAATGCAGAACAGGGTTCCTAGATTTTCCCCATTTAGTTTATAAAAATACTTTTGTCTCTTATGATAGGAAGTGGCCAAAAATGACTTGCTGCATTAACCACACATATTTATTTCCAAGGTAATAACAATGTGCCTGAAACATGTTACTGACATCCTGAAATTGAAACATTTCTGGCAATCCTGAAAAACACTCCTTGCAAAATGAAAATGGATGAAAGGTGTATCAAAATTTGAGAGTCCATTTTGATATGTCTGAAACAAAGGACACTGAGTATATCAGAATAAATGCTCTGCATGGAAGAGGTTTCCCTTTCAAAGTATGTTGACATTTTGCATAAATCATTATTTTCAGCTTACATAAAAGACAAAGTATTATTTTCCAGAACAAAATATTTGTCATCATTAAAAAAGAAAAAAAGCTAGTTTTTGGATGTGAGTGCTCTTGAAAAACACTGCTCAGCACATTAATCCTGTTTAATAATAATAAGAGTCTTTGGGCTCTGAACAGTTGAAATCTTAGTCCATGTTACTAGCACATGCATGAATAGCTGTCCATGTGTGAAGATAAATTTTGGTTAACACAATGGTCACCTCAGCACACACTGTCACACAAAAACAAAAATCAATCACATGGGTGGTACCTGGGATGCCATTCACTTTTCATAATATTCTTTGAACTTTCTGCAGCTTCACTAAGAGTAAAAGCACATTATTAAGAGTCTTTTATAAAAAGAAAAAGGCGGTTCATAAGATTTATATGTGTATAAACACAAACTGACATGTGACTAGAACTAGATCTGATAAAATTCAAATTGGAAGAGAATTTATTATTTCTTTTGATTTCTTTCTCAAACTGATGCCAAACAACAATTTCTGAAACACACTAATCCCTCTGATTTCAGAGAATTCTCTAAAAGAGTGGCATCCCCTAGGTGCTACAAACTGTACATTAGATTTAGAAAAAAACGCATGTATATATTGCTCTAAATCTGCTTATCAAAAAGGCTAAGAAAACAGAAGTGTGGGCAACAGTATAAATGTACACATCAAACTAATCAGGAGGCATTCTAGATTAAGATGAAGAAGCTATCACTGCTAGCTATATAATTATATTACACACACGGCCTAAACAATAAAGGTAACTAAAGTATTCTGCTAGTAAGCTGATCCTGAATGTTTCTTAATTTCTACATGTCCTGGCTCCTTGAAAAATTTGTTTTCTTCTTTCTTTTTTCAGATCANATATATATATATATATATATATATATATATATATATATATATATATATATATATATATATATATATATATATATATGAGTAAGCCCATTAGGCAGTCCTTAGAGTGCCATTTTTTCCCCTTTGGTGAGCTGGAGTTATGAGAGATGTCAGTATGTGCCAAATGACATCCATATGTTTTGGTTTTGGTTTTGGTTTTCTCTTGGCAAATTCAGTGATGCCAATGGACGGCCCTGATTTTTGGCATTAATTTATAATTATCCCTGGTTGCTGGAAATCCTGAACAGAAAGAAGCTGTGTTGTCACTGTACTATTGGTGTTTTCAACTCGAAAATCTCTAACAAATCTCTAAAAGAAATTTCATCTAAGAGAAATCAATTACACAGCAATTCAAGAGCTTTGGTATCAATAAGAATTCTTTATGTGTGAACATCAGTGGCTTACTGATGGCAATACATGCCTTCGATCTAGTATCTATAAAAATACTGAGGATAATCATGAGGCATATCCTCTAAGGAAATGCAAAAAGCATTGAGTGAAACTAGCTTGGAATTATGCTTGGAAACAAATGAGTATGAAAAACAATAATCATTTGAGGTTAAAATTAAAAGTTGAAAGACGAACAAAGAGATTGTAAACAAACTGCCAGGTCAGAACAAAATCATGTCAGGTGACAAAACTGCACTATCTCACCCACATCATATTGTTGTGCAATAACAAAACACAGTATGATCACAGTACCAAATTATGACTATAGCCTGCTAAGTCATTTCATGGCAGAGTGGAGATGGCACTTTTATTCAAGAGTACTCTGATTTGTGTTATGATCTGACATATCAAGAATCAAGGGAAAGTGGTGTATTCAAACGGTGGGGTTTAAGTATATAGCAACAATAACAGAAGGTACACCAAGCACTGCCTGAGGTGGTCTGTGAAACCACTGTAGACCACACTGCTTTGTAGGGACTAACACCATATAATGATGAAACCAATTATTGCTGTATGGCAGCAGTTCAAACTTTGTGAGGATGACTTAAGTTGTCAACAAAATGCATTATTTCTTGGACATTCCACAGAATACTAACTGCTATTGTCTGAAAGTTGGCTTCTATTGTCCCATAGTCATACATCAATATTCCTTGTACTTAGAGCATTGCTCTTTGAACCGCCATATGATGATAAAAACTCCCTGAGCATAAAATGACAGTGTACATTGTTGGGTTTATAAATAAAAAACACCTACACATGTTGTGGGTGAAAACTGCAGCCATCCATGTATCTAGCATACATTTTCATTTTTTAAAATACTTATCTTGGATATGTGAGTGAGACTGAATAGTCTACAAAAATGTTTGGCATTTATCATAAACCAAAATGTCTTGAAACAGATCTTATGGATGAGAATTTTAAAATTTGTGATAAAATCATATGGTACAAACAAAATGCATGCTGCACAAAGCACTGACTGGATGAAGAAAGGGAAAGGGGGTGAACTTTCAGATGAAATTTACTCAAATTAAGAAATCCCTGAACTCACCTTAAGGTATTATTTTTATAGATCATGTATATAGTCATGTCTTGCTTAAAACAGACATCAGTTTACAGACCACACACTTTTATGCAAAGATACAAAAGTGTTTGTGCAGCTGCATGGATATAAACTGAAAAGACTCAGCTGTCCTAGGCAGTGAAATGTGATATCTCCTGACTAATTCTCTAAACTATGTCTTAACATTTAGTTGTACTGCAAAATCTGCTTATTATTCTACATAGAGCATAGGTTTTTCTGAAGGTCCTCGCCATACATGATAATCTGTGTTCTGTTTTCAGTTACAACTAAGCAGTCCATTTCATTGCATACATCGTCTTTACAATAGGCACAGACAATACACATTTAAATTATTTTTGATGCACTTCACTTCCTTCCCCACATTAAATTAGCTACATTTCACAACTAAATAAGCCATATGTACAGGTACAAACTAGTCATTTCTGGGCCTAAAAGAAAGCCAAGCTTGGGGCAAAATCTAAAATATTCCACTATTCATTTTGCACTACTACAGGACTGAATGAAATAACAATTTCAACACCTGAACCATTTTCATTCTACTGCTTTCATTCTACATCAACCATAAACTGTCACAAGAAATGCATTACTAAAAGAAATGGACAGCATCAATGTGATAAACCTATATATCTAAATGCTACTCTTCATAACAATAGCGGTAACAAATGATAATCACAAGCACTGCCATCATACTCACGACAATACTCAGTTCACACATATGCATGCTGAGATGACCAAAAACGTGATTCTCACATTAAAAAGTGGCTGAAGAAAAGACAAATGCTGATTTTATTGTGACAAATTTCTGTTGTTGCTGTTTCACACACGGACAAGTTATATAGCTTGTGAGTAGGAGAAATTTTTTGCTCCATCTACTCTTCTTTCTGGGCGGATGGGCTGCTGGGAGAGTTCTGTGGACTCCACTGTCCTGGGGCTCCAACTCCCAGCCCACCTAAGGTTCCAGCACTGCTGGTGCCTCCTACTCCAAGGCCCCCTGGCACTGAAGTTGGGCTCCAGATGTCTGCCATTGAGGTGAATGGGTTGAATGGAGGGGCATTGCTATTCAGCTGTGGAGACCAAAGACAGAATAATTGAAGTAACTCTACAATAAAATAAAATCCCTAACCCGCTCCTCCCTAACCTTGTCTGAGCCAATCAGGCCTTGTCTCTTGATAACATGGGGGAGAATTTGAATATCTGATATCAAATCTATTTCAGATAACATTAGGATACTGATAATGTCTATCCAAAATTACATAATCATGTTAGAAATGTCTAGTGTCTACTGGCCACCATCATATTCATGTCTACACTGAAAATACTTGCAGGTGGTTATACGCATGTTATAGTGAGAAGTTTTTCAACATCTATTTGTATGGCGCAAACAGGGAAACAAACGGGGATTGTGAATTCAAGTGGGAGATCAGGACTAAATAAATTGCAAATCTTATGCTAATAATAATAATAAATCTTAATGCACTAATAAACCACTCTTTACGCCTGCTGCTTCTTTCAACTCCACCCTCCTCTAAAAGACAAGCAAACCTGAAATATAAACATACTTGCTTATCTTGTCACAGTCCACTAGTCTGATGATATACAGCACAAGATATTACAAAGAAATGAGAAATGCCTGAAATCCTGGGATAACCAATTCTGCAGCCTGATCTGCTACATGAGAGTAATATTTTCAGTTATTTTCTTCCAGAGGCGTTGCATTTTATCATGGAACTGCTGAGAAACAAAAATCCACATCAGTATTTTAAGGCATGTCAACATTCTGTGCAAATCATTTTCACAGACAGACTTACCTGTGGGCTGGAAGAGGGGGGAGTTGGTTGAGTGGCCCTAAAGCCCCCAGATACTGCTGAGCTGGGCTCTGGTTGGGGGGTACTGCCCCAGATATTGGCCAAATTCTGCAAGGAAGACCAGCCATTGGAAGCAGAGTTGGTGAGTGTACTCCAGAAGCCCTGAAAAAACAGAAACAGCATTTGGGTCAAATGAAGAACTGATTTCTCCGGCTTCATTCCTCAGTACTCCACTGAAGAACTACACAAGAAAAAAAAAAGGCAAATATCCTGCAAGAAAAGAAAACCAGTCATTTGGAATCCTAGAATAGGTAGAAAATTAAATTTTCTTTAAAGGTGCAACATAAGATCCCCTACACGCAAAACCATGCCTCAAATGGAGACAATTCATAAAAGAAAAAGAAAACAAGAAATTATGTGATTATTTTTTTAACAGTGAAATGCCAAGCAAAATTATTCAGATGTTTCAAAATACAATCACCCAAGAAGAGCATCCTGAGGGGAGAAGAATTTTTTTTTTTATTTGCAATTGCAGTTTGGAGCTTCAGGGTCATTTCATAAGTTTTTCCAGGATTTCTTGATTCAAAGTCCCTTCCTTATATGAACAATAATAAAAAGGAAATTTTATTTTCACTTTCATGCTATGTTATTCACTGTGTCAGCAAAATTGTCTGACAATATGTTTATTGAAGACACTATTCTAAACGTCCTGCATGTTCATCCTCATTCTTGATGATGAGTACAGACAACAAAACGACCAGTCTAAACAATTGCTGGGTGAGCTACACAACCCACCAGACTCATGTCAGTACTGGATAAAAATGTGTTGAATCCTGACATGGCACCCTTTAGCAAAATACAAAAAGGCAGGTGGCATCAATGGTTTTACAAGATAAATGCTGTAAATAACTCAGAAAATGACAATGGTGGTGTGTAGGTCACGTTTACTATCATAACCTCTAGACTTGTGAGGCCAGACCCTGTTGTGACCCATTATTTGATATAGCATGTGGTTGACTGTCACTGGAGTCACAGACTGACCAAGCAAGACCGGCCTGTGAGCTGATGCTGGTCCCTGGAGCTGATGCTGACATCGGTGACAGACCACATGCCAGACAAAAAAGGCAGGACCACTTGTCATAGCAGACTATAGACCAGTGTCACCTCCAAATACTTAATGTACAATCCCTCTTGTATAAGTTAAATATTATATAAACCTATAAAAGTCTCACAGATTACATTTCTCCATTATCTTCAAAATAGTTCCAATGGAAGTCAAACCAAGGATCCCAGCACTGGGACCAAGCCTTGAGGTACCCCTGACACCATTTTGTGTTCACCTGTCAAGCACCATCTCCCATTCAGCCTACATCTTAAACTTCATGTTTGGAAGAGGGAGAAATGACAAGAAGCTAATTCTGCACTGTGCCAAAATATGAGACAGAAGCTGCTGGTACAGTGATGCAATAAACGCCAATGCATTCTGTCTTCATTGCTCAACACTTTTTTGGTCTCAAGTAACATGACCATCATTCCTCATCCTCCATGTGACCTCTTTCACTTCCCACTGATGAAACTTCAGCTGAAGGGAAAGAGATCTGAAATGCCTGAGGAGATCCATGCTGACAGGCAGATAATGCTTGACAGGCTGACATTTATTATAAAGACTTCCAAGGTGCTTCTAACCTTTCCAGGGCTGTTGGGATCATTAGGCTGACTGCCACCTTGGACTACTTCCAACATGATGGAAGAAAATAACAATCATGTTAAATCTGAGAATTTCAAAACACACAACTGCCAACATCTGGATAGCATATTTTGTTTTTAGCGACTTTTATACTTCCTTTGGCATTATACAAAATAAGAGGGGGTACTATCTTAGCATATCAGACATGCCATTATCTTTAGCAAAGTAACAACTATGAAACTCCTCCAACAACTGCTTACAATAAGTTCATGGACGCTGCGCAAGTAGGCTTTGCTACTTTTCTACCACAGCATTCTAGAGAGAACAATAAAACATAAGAAGTACCTGACCAAATCCCTACTTACCGAGCCAGCGTGAGTGTTATCTGTATTGGTGGACCAAGCAGTGTTTTCCATCGGGTTGTAGTCATTGTCCCACAAGCTGTCATTCCGCATGACGGGAGTGTTGAATCCTGGCCAGTCCTCTCCTGTGTGTATAATTTACAGTTTAGGTTTTTTTTTACCTATAAAGTATTGAAACCACATAAGATACATATACAAAACAGAATAAATTCTTTGTAAATACTAAGGAATGCTTAGGAACAGGAAAAATATTTGTAAACTTGTATCAATTGCCTAATGGCAGTTCCAAAAGATATGTTCACTTAGGATTTTTCCTAACAGTGCTTCTGCATCTTCCATCTAAGCATAAGGAACTGCAATTTCTGTGGCCCAATACTGATGACCATGAATTTGTATTTCATCACACTGTTTTCCATGGCTTACTTGAACTATACAGGATGTATGGAATATGAAGTCATGAAATGCAGTCAAATAAGAACTGGTGATACTGATACCATGGTAAGCGTGTCCCAATATCTGCATGGGTCACCCGCAAAACGTGACAAATTTTTATGCATGCCACTCACTTTTCAAAAGATTCTCCAAACTTTCTACAATTTCATTTAGCATCTAGTGTAACTAACTGACCTTTGCTGACTTTCTGCTGGTGCTCCCAGAGACGTCGCCGTCTTTCCACCTGCAACTGTTGCATCATGGTCAACTGGGGCTGGTTTAGATTCTCAGGCATGCCACCAGGGTACATAGGATAGACTGGATTGGAATCTGAATGTAACATGCAAGATCTTTAACACCGGAGCAAGATACTTTAGACCAACATATTTGGCCTGCACATCCATTATACTGTCCCCGCGGAATTTTGCAAGAAAAAAATCAAAATTTTGCAACCAAAAATGTAAATTTTGCAACCCCAAAAAGGCAAATTTTGCAAAAATTTTGCATTTGTTCTTTTCCCTCCCCACAGCTACCTATTATTAAAAAGTCAATTGTAAACTTTATTTTAAGAACGTAAGACCTTACATGTGCACAACATCCTTCAAAACTCAATAAAACAAATCCATTATTTCCTTTAATAAAAAAAAAAAAAGTATTTCCATCCAAGTTGTTGAAATACTGTACAAAAAAAACAAAAAAAAAGGCACCGAAGGGTGTCTTCACTAAGGCTTCTCCTCCTCTGTGAAAGAACCAGGTTGTAGAGGGAGAAGCTCTTCAGTACGTCGGCCGAAGTGACTGTTGCGAGACTATTATAATAGTCCTCGTCAACAAGCTCGGATTCAACGAGACCTCGAATTCAATGAGGGAAATGAAAATCCCCGTTTTTTCCCCCTTCCCACACCCTTTTCACCCACAATAAAACCGTCCGCAGGGAGCAACTCCTGAAGGTTTACATAACAACTGCTACCAACATTCTACAACTTACAGACGGAGTCAACATGTCTACCGGTAATACAGTAGTTGCGTGTGCGAAGGAGTGGAGTGGAGTAGGGAGGGAGGGGATGGGGGAAAGAGATAGGACCATCTGAGCGATCAGTGGAGGGGAGTTTGAAGTCTCTGCAGTGCTAGGAGCGAGGGGAAGGGAGGGGAATGGACAATGGAACGATGGAATAATAATAATAAATATGCTTAGCTGATGATTTGTCTAGCCTTTTGTTTGAACCAATCATTGCGCTAGGCGAAATTTTAATCACAGACTCAGAGACAGTGATTGAAACCATTCGTTTCTCAACATTTACATTGCTTTGTTTACATTTAAAAAAAAAATAAACCGGTAGATGTATCAGCTCGCGATGTTGTCATGCCGATGGTGTCTGGAGTCAAGGATAGCAACCAGCGATATTTTTGAAGTGCAAAGTTAAGCACCCTTTTAGCTGAAGGTTCTCGCTAAAGATAGAGATCAGTTTTCACATGACTTGCAGAG
This sequence comes from Ellobium chinense, assembly GCA_033807755.1. NCBI lineage: Eukaryota > Metazoa > Mollusca > Gastropoda > Ellobiida > Ellobiidae > Ellobium > Ellobium chinense. The sequence goes on along the minus strand of JAWQUT010000182.1, from coordinate 687,666 downwards.
ACCTTGTGTTCAACGAGACCTCGGCTTTAAACGACTGTTAGATCCGAGGTTCACTGTATCGCTTTGCACATCTAGCAAGCGATGGCACAGTCTTCTGGATGGAATTCCAGAACTGCACAATGTCCGATGCTGATGTTGAAATCTGCGTTACAGCATCAGGTCCTAAATATTTTCAGCAGCGCAGAGTGAACTCAAACACTCAACGTGCTGGTCCTGCGGTGTAGAGCTACGCAAAGTGAACGGCAGTGAACGGAAGACGCGCGAAGCAAAGGGAAATCACTGTCATTTACTTTAACGGTTTTAAAAGTATTCGCTATTTTCATTGGTAAAACATAATATTTCCCTGCCATGCCTTTTTCACGCGGATTTTACAGTTTTTGCAACATTTTGCGGAAAATCACGAATTTTGCGGCCGCAGTGCGGAAAATGGGAAATTTTGCGGCCGCAAGCAATGCAAAATTCTGCGGGGTCAGATTATAGCAGATCCCCAAGCATAAACATGTGACATAGCAATTAAACAGAACATTAATTTTTTTTATAGAAGTGTACTTGAAATATGAGTGTCAGTGCAAAATATTTAACTACGGATGTCCAGTTCTTATCTCCTTCATCTGAATTCTGTAACTGGCATGGCTAGAAGTTAATGTGCTGTACAAGAGTATGCCACGGCGATAACACATGCACTCAAAGTGTGTACACTAAATTACCATACATTTCGGGAGTTTCCCAGATTTCAGGAACTACCAGGAATAAATGCACTTTGTTGTAATTCACAACTGGACCCAAAATTGTCTTTCCAGCACCAGTGAATGTGAATTTCTCCTTCTCTTTGTACATTTTCTCATGAACCTGGCTTGTTTACGACTTTCCTGGGCTTTTGCTCATAAAGTGAAAGATTTCCAAGAGTCCTGGAATTTCAGCACTTATCTATCACAATAATGTGGGCATTTGGGACTTCCATTTTCCAGAAACATGTCCTGCATTAAATTTGTAGATACTGTACGAACAAAGTCTTGCTTGATTTTCTTCCATGTCTAAGAAATTTATGTTGAAATTCTAGACAACTTACCACTATTGCCATAGGAAAATCCATCAATTCCTCTAGGAGGGAGACCAAATCCACTCTGGTTTCCAGATTCGGAGATAGGATGAAGGCCATATCCGGAACTAGACAGACATAAAAATCACTTTCAATATAAACGAAAATTCATTTGATTATCCAAACAGTCAAAAAACTTCAGCAACAAGTGTTGCCAGGGCCACTTTTGTAAAGTTATGAAACAGTTTCGTGAAAAAAATTATCTGGCTTTGTGAATATGCAGACAAAAATGCATAACTATTTGCTTCCACTTTGCTTAAATGCATTTCTCAATCAGCCTTGCACTTACAGAATATTTACTTACAATTTTCCACTTTAAATCTGAATGCTCTATTTGTTTCACACATCAGTAGTTTGGGGAAAGAAGGACTAAGGCTGTTAGCGGGGGGAGTCTGGCTTTAGATGGTCTTGCATTTTTGGAACAGAGCTATGATTTCAGTCTCAGTCTTTTCTGTAGACTACATTTTGTGCTGACTAGTGAGTAGCAATGGGTCAGTTGTAACTAGCAATCAAACTACCGTAGCACATACTTAGGCAGAATAAGCATATCCTGAGCACAAGCTGATTTATCACTGTCACTTGCACAAAGCATATGAACCTAAAATCTGACAATTATGATAAATGGTTTAAAGCCCTGTTGATGAAAACCAAAAGTATGAACCCTTGTTTGTTGATACATTTATATTTCGGTCTTAACCCCTTGACTGCTCTTTTGATGTATGCTGTACGTCATGAAATCTATGGCAGTCCAGTGCGCCATTGACGTACGCCATACGTCATGCTAAATCACTGTTTTGTTTCGCCTATATCTGGACACAATCACACTTTTGAACAATAAGATTTAGTTCCTCTGAAAGCCAGTTGTTTCTGTTTATAGGGAATGACGACACGACGGGGAAATGCTTGTAGCAGCGAAGATGTTAACAGTGAAATCAGAAATGCTACCCTGGTTCACCAATCCAAAGACTAAATCAATCTTACCCGGAGTCAGACGGGACAGGCGACAGGCCGGAGCTCCAGCTTGAAGGATGACTTCCTTTGTTAGAGCCAAGACCTAAAAATTGCATTCAGTGAACTTGATAGAAACAAGCATACACCTAGCAAAAGAACATCATGATAGTGAGAGCAGCATACACAAAATGCAAATACCTACAAAAGGACCTCAGAGCCTTGAATCTTTTGATCTCGAAAATTGTGCACATTTACTATACGAACTGCTCTCTGGTCATTTTATATGAAAGCTTCATTTTTATATAAAAGCTTACTCACGAATTGAAATACCCACAAGCTGAACATTGTGGAATGTTTAGATTATACAAATTTATTTTCCTGGTTTTAAAAATATGCGCATCTGCTTATCTTACTTCTCTATAGAAGGTGATAATCAAGCACTTTTCAGAGACATGGGCTCCAATCCATTCCTCCCCAAATACAAGAATATCTAAAAAAAAAAAAACCAACTACAGAGTTGTCAAGTCTTAATGGAATACTTACTGCTGCAAGAATGAGGGTAAATCTGCTTGTAAAAATTTAATTGAAGAAATCTTTATGCTCTACTTAGCTGAAATGATGTTCTCTAACACCAAGGACACATGTTTGCATGATCACAATATGGCCAGCCATAAGTTATGATGTCTTCTCAGCTGAATAGTATCTGCTAGAGACATTCTTCCAATAACTACAGACACTAATGATGGGTGCTAAAACTCCTATAGCAGTCACAAAACTTATGAAAATAAAAACAAAAAAAAACAACAAAAAAACTAAAAAAAAAAACCAGATTCAAATTCAGATTCTCATTTGTGCTTTCCATCTAGTCTGTACAATTGCACATAATGATGAACAACTGAAATTCAGTATATAAATCTGGCTACTTAGCAAGGCTCACACAAATTCAAAATGAAATTCCAAAACAAGCTGCCTGCTGATTCCCACTGTGCAGACAAAATTATCACTAAGCTGTTTCCACTGTAGTATGTACACTGTCTTGGCTATGGTGATCTTCTTATTTCTGACAACATATATACTGATAACATCACCTCACAGTAATCAAATTACAATCCCTACACAACAGACAAAATTATGGCAAGCCACTCACCCCCTGCCATCATTCCGGGCAGGCCATTTTCAGTAAAAGGTCCAAAGCCTGATGATCCCATGCGAGCTGGGCTGTCCAGAGGGCCACTTCCCACAGCGCTACCTCCGCCTCTCGGATTAAGGCTCATGCCCGAGCGCATCAGAGGGTCAGGGATGCCGGACTGGGTGCTGCTGCTGACAATGCTGCTGTAACTTCCAGAACGGTTGTTGGTGGTCATGCGGTCAGAAGAGAGGTTCAGACCTGGAACTCCACTTGCGGCATTGCCAAAGCCACTGAGCCCCGCTGTGGTGCCAATGCCTGGGACTCCTTGGCCTGCAGGACGTGTGTGTTTCTGGGCAAAATTCTCAGTCTGCAGGGACAGCTCACTCAAGTCTCCTTTAATGATGCAAGCCAAAAAAAAAATAAACAGCACATTAGTCAAATATCATTAGCTGAAACACAGACCCTTTAATCAAAACAAATATTGCTAGAATGTGGAAAGAAAATGATTTTTTCCATGACATGAAACTTACGGCATAAATCACAGACTTATTTTCAACTCTTCACATAATGGATGAAATGCAGTTTTCACCTTGAGTTAGGAATCTGACAAAAGTGCAAATATAGGACATAATAAATTCATGCAGTTGATGTTAAGACCCTTTGATAAGAAACTCAAAAGAACTTACTCCCCTTCCCAACTCACTGCCTTCTATCAGAAATCCTTGTTCCTGGCCAATATCTCCCAATATCAAACAAAATGTAGATACAATAAGAAATATATGCAGGAGGAAAAGATGAAAACATAAGAGAAGCAAACAGTGACAGCATGCATGTTAGCATTCAGAAAATGGCTGCATAACAAATATGTGCATTCAAAATTATTGTTAGTCTGATGTTTCACTTGATTATTCAATGAAATCTTTATGACCTGCTCAAGTAAATGTCTTAAAATCCTGCTGCTAACGTTTAAAAATCCTCATCTGAACAACCCTTTCTAGAATCACAAGCTGTTTTCCCTACAAAAAGGACAACAACAAACTATGTGATTTTATTATAACTTTCTGTAAACTCAAAGTTATTCATCATTTCACAATGTACTCTATTTCACACCACGGCTTCTGTGGCTTCCTAACTAAGATACTGCAGAAACAACATACACTGATATCATTACAAAAGGATTTTTTAACTTCTTCAGTCAAACTGTCTAAAGGTAACAATTAGAATGGCAGAGGTGACTTGGTAGTGACAAGCAAGTTTATTGTGGTTTGGTAGGAGAGGAGTTTGCAAGAAGATGGTCCCAATGACCAGTTTCATCAGCCATAAATAAACAGCAGCTATGAAGTTGGTTTACCATTGAACTCTAAATGCAGTTTCTAATGATATGGTAAAGATGTTATTACAATTATTATCTCCTACCAAACCTGCTTTCTGTATATTTATTTATAAGAAGCAAGGTGGAAGAAGTTGGGTTGGTAAAGGAATTCCAGCACCTACACCTGTTATTCAAGAAGTGCAACCCAATAGGTTAAAATTTGCCTAGACTACTTGCTAGGGCAGTCTGAGTTAATGAAGAGATGGAATTACATAAAATATCACATTTCTTTCTCTGCCTGGCATTTCTGCAAAATGTTCAGTCGACCAACCTAGTGCATGATGCAATTCCTTGTATTAGGCTATCATCCAGGATGAAAAAGTTTTAAACAGAAAACTGAACATCTTATTTTGGAGTCACATCCATCAAATTCTTCCAAATATTTTAAGTAACTTTCATATGGCATGCAAATCGGCAATCAATGAACAGTTAGAATTTTCTCATGACAGGACCGATCTGGTGGATAGTCTAAGACTAAACGAACTACTGTATATTATTCAACAGCAGTGTTGTCCCAAGAGAGAGCAAAACTGTCAGCATTTCTCATACTTTTACCTCAAGCAATGCTCATATAACTCAAACCATCTTTAACACATGGCTGGAGCTGAATGGCAAGATGTATAATTAACACTATGTTAAATGGGACAACTGAAACGAAAAAAAAAAACCTGCAAGATCTCTCAACAACTGTGCATGTGGGATCACCAGTAGGAAAAGGTAAAAATTCTGAAAGAACAAAGCCCAGATTTCATTCTTCCCTCCCAAAAGTATACCATAACTTTATAAATTACCTGGCGTAGTCCTTAACACCTGAATAAATATTCATTGGTTATAACAGTGGATAAAAGTGTAAAGCAAAGGCACTATCCATGTACTGTCTTTTTTTCACATCTTTACTTTTAGCTGTGAATTTGTAACACCAAATTTAATCCCCCACACCACCAGGCTGATTAGTAATAGACATTCACTTATTGCAGTACATTTGAAGCAAATGAGCAAATGAATTATATTTACTGTAAATCTGGACAAGTAAAACTGTATAAGATTTACCCCTATTACTGATGAGACAAAACAGAGTTTCATGATTTAAAAGTATTTCTAGTTGTGAAGGTACTTTTGCATGCAAATAATGTGACTCCCCTTGAGCAATCTTTAACAGTGGACAGACTGTAGAACATGCTAGATTTGCAAAGAACTGTGGATAAATGCCTAATTGCTGTCAAAAGAAGGATTTAACTATTCAAAGCAATCCCCAAATGGCCTTTATACACTTACAGCAATAACCTGAGAGACTCAGCTAAATGCAGAGAACACAGGCTAGTGAAGTTTAGAACATGTTTTCATTAAATTTTGCTGCCCTTCCAAGCCAGGGAAAAAAAATCTCGGATCACCCATGTACCATATGATGATAATTAAAAGGGATGCATATTCCAATAGAAGAGGGAAAGCTGTGAATATGTGGTGAACCAAATAAAACTGAAATAAAAGATGGCTAACCAGGAGCTAAGAGGTGCCCGGCCTGACATGGCTGATCCCATATAGGGGGAGGTGACTCTCTACCTGGGTCAGACGAGAGGTCTGCTCCGTCCATGGTTGAATGAGAAAATGTTGGGGACAAATCTTGCATGACGGTGGTAGAAGACAAAAAAGATGAAACAGAAAACATGAAAATAAGGATGAACCAACTTACATGCAGCCATAACTGGGTGTGGGGAAATGAAAACTAAAATTCAAAAGAACAAACAAATCTAACTGGGGTATAAGTTATTCTCATTACCGTTACAAAATATTTGTAATAGGAAGGTCCAGTAGAAAGAGAATATGATTATGCACTTGTGAAATGATGTACAGGAGGCACTTGGACAGGGAATGGAATCAAATTTAAGTGACACATTATTGCCGCAATGTCCAACGTAAAATGAGTTACGCATCAATGACAGATTGTTAGAAACTTGTACATATGTAGCATCTCTTTCCCCATGTCCTGCAGTACATAACTGAAAACGTCCCTGCTTTCAGTGGATGAAATTTTTGAAATTGTTAAACAAAAGAGAAGAAAAGAGGCAGTTGTGTGCTGCAGAAATGTGCTAAGAGGTTTAATCAGCACTGGCAAGTTTTATGTTACTTAATTCACACAAATTAGTTTGCATTAATAATTAGACAATCCAGCAATTACTGCATGTGATAGAAGGCACTGAATGTTATGTCAAGACGCTATGTAATTAGTTCCCACTCAACTAATATAAGAATATACACTGATGGTGTTTACATCAGCAGCTGTATCGAAGTTTTGCAATTCCACTAATTTAAAACTTGACTGTCTCAAAATGACTTTGTTCAAACATAATGTGGTGCATTGTTTGGGTCTTCCCTTGCACAAATTTACAACATGAAGCATGATGCAGGTCACAGTTCGTGCAAAACTATGCAAAACATAAAACTACAGATAAAATTAGTGTTCAAATCTCTGGCAATTGAAGGAACCATTTCATTTTAAAATAAACGCATCTTTATATGTTTCCTTAAAATGAAAAGCCCTTGGTCATTGGATATGTTCTTATGGAGGTGTGACTACAATATGACAGCAGATATCCCATCCGTGTGCACTGAATGTGGACACAAGTTTTCCCATAGAATTCAGATACATCAATGTTTAGGTTACCAAACTTGCTTCCTCTGCCTCATTCAGCAGATCTAAACAATAAATTCTTGTCAAAGTCAGCTTCTCAATTTATTTGTTGAACAAAACAGGAGTAAGATGGCTTTACAGTAGTTTGAATGTAAACAATCATTGCGCACAATTACTTTCTACAGTTGAATGAACATTGAGAATCAAAATTTATGTCGTATCAACCTATCAGACTTATCACTTATCATTGTAGTTCATGACCTATAATCAGCACAGTTACTCTGACACTAACAGACAGTGTCCAATCCTGTCATTTTACATTCTGAATGTTATTTGTTAGAGTTGTGGATCACATTTCTAAGGGGATCAAGATGCATAATTATGTGCTATATAGACATGCAAGCAGAACATCAAATGCATTCTCAACAACAGGAAACTACAAACACAAAATAAAAAACGTTTCACGCCTACAACAGGAAACATCAGAGTTACACAGCTCAGGATTCCATGCTTTACCTTTCCCTTTCTCGCTTTTCTTTGTCTTCTTGGCACGTTTTGAGACATCATTGTCTGCCTTTTCCTTTTCCTTTTCCTTACGCAGGCAGTAGGGAAGCTCAATTGTACTAGAAATTAGAAATTTTGAATAAAATTATTAATATCATTCTCCTGTTTCAACCAGCTTTGATTGGGATTTTAAAATAAATATCAATTAAATGCTTCAAGGCCAAGCAGCTTCAAGGATCAATGCTGATTTCACTGTAAAACTCAAACTGCAACAATTCTACCTTAACACCCTCCCTCATCTTCAAGATAATGTGCTACTTGGACAACAGTTAAAATAAAATCTGTGGGACCAAAGACTTATGTCAGTTTAAACAGGGTTTGGTTTATACAGAGAAGCCCAATAAGAGGAAAACAGACGCTTCTTGTTTCCATTTGTTTTAATTGTACTTTCAGTTTAACTGTTTTCGTTTTAACTGAACTTTCTCCATGCAGATGCCATTTTTAAAAGTCAATTCAGTATCATTTTCACCACACTTTGTTTCTGACATGCAGCAATGAACAATGAAAGTATATCTAAGTCCTGAACTAAACAGTGACCGAAGTCTGTAAAAACTGTGTTCAGTTGAAACTTCAAACAACAGGGTTGCTGTGACTATGACTGCTGAACCTGGTCTGATAATCATTTCAACAATGTGACAGTGTGCCATGGCAACAGATTTTCAGGTGTGTTCTTTTAAATTTACCTGTTATATCAAGATCATCTGTGTAACGTACATGTAACTGCCTTTTTTTTTGCACATTTCAGACACAATCTAAGACACTGCTTATGCTGTCTGCAAAACTAACCCTCACAGTTGGGCCTATGTGTACTCATAACATTACACATACCCATCTCAGCCTATACAGCCTCTTACTGATGACTGAGACTTGTCTCTTGTGCCTGCTACTTAGAATTTTCCCAAACTTCTCTGATAAAACCAGTGACTGGACAATCAGCCAAGGTGATGTTCAGCTGAAAATTGACAAATGCACCTTCTTTTTTTGTGCTGAATGTCTGGCAAAAAGTATAGTAAGTAACTCTGCCAAACGTTTTTACTTGACAGTGTTGTATTGTTTAGGATTCACTTGTGAAAGAATATATAAAACATTTGTCTTGTCTGTGGTCGCCATACAAGTTTGACTCTGAAGGGCTGTGGTCTTACCTGGGTATCATGATGTCCCCTCCAAAAGTTCCTTTGTTGACACGAATCTTGCGGTGGGCCTTGGACTTTGAGGTCACTTCAAAGTTAGAGTCATCCTCCACTAGTTCTCCACCATGTGTGGCAACCACAAGACGCTCAGAGTTCTTGTTGCCACCTTTCTTCCACTTCTTGCCAGCAGAGCCTGTGCTGCCAACTGATGCTGTAGTTATGTCTGATGAGTTGTCTTGTCCGAGAGAGTTCTGAAGGATGAAATTGACACATGATTTCATGCTCAAAATGTTTAGTCTCAGATGCTGAAGACCAATCTTAATCATTTATTGATAAAGTTCTAAACTGAGACAGTTTCCAAATGTCTGGTATTAAAACTCTGGGCAATGTCACAAAGATCATGCTATGCTATTTCCTTAATACATAAAATGGCTCCAAAAAGCTGTAACTTCTAATGACCTACCTTTTCATCCATGTCACCACCTGAAGATTCAGTTGTGGTGGATGAAACATCATCACCATCATCAGCAAGGGAGCTATCACGGCGCAATAGCAGCCTATCCTTGCTGTGGTCACCTTTAGTCTTGGACTTGTTGCGCTTGGTTGAGCGCAGTTTGCCTGGAAACAAGGGATAAGGAAGATATCAAGACATGGAGAGATGTTCAAATTTACAACACAGTCTGTAGCTATCAAAATCTCCTGCACCATTATGCACATTTAATTCGCTCACAGGAAATACAGATGGCAAGTTAATCTCCCCGACTACGCTTTCAACTTTATCCTTAATATTTCAAAAAGTTTCAAACTATGCATGAAGCATACGAGTTGCTGCCACTTTATCTACGCTCTGGATACAAATTATTAATACTGACAATAAATACTATCTGCAACAATTAAATTACATGAAAAATCTACTGTTTTGATCGTACTGTAAACCCAATCCTGTTCGTTATGCCACCATCGTTAGGCTGCCCAAGCTTACCAAGTTTTGTATTTGTCAAATCCATTTTGATATCCATGTCATCCAAGTCATCCATCTGATCGAGGGTTGAGCTATATTTGACCAAGGGGATATCATCAAAGTCATCAATCATGGCATTGGTACTCCTCTTCCCAGAGTCAGACGGGGAAGGGTCCTTGTTCTCTTTCAGTTTCTTGTAACTTGAGTCTGAGTTGGGATCCCCTGAACCATCCACAACGATCTGGCGGCGGTGGTTCAGCCTGCCTTTGCGGCCGCGAGTGTTGTAGCTAGTATTTGAGGATATGGATTTCTCTGCCAGCACCATCTGCTCTGGCTGAGTAAGTGAGGCTGTTGAAGTTGTTACTGTTGGCTCCTGTCTCAATGCTGAGACTGTTGCGGTGGGTTTTTGTACTGGGCTGGGCGGAGAGGTTGCAGAGTCTCTGGTTGGGGGTTTTTCTTGTCGAGCTGGCTGAGTTTTCTTGGGTGAACTAAAATACTTAAACAGGGACACTGATCTAACCATTTTCACCAGGCTGCCTAAAAAAGTGCGTCTAGAGTTCCTGCTGCTGTTGACAGAGGTGGGCTTCCCGGCTGTTGTAGTGGGTGGGTTGAGAATGCTGCTTGTGTGATTGTGGAGAAGGTTCATATTTGTACGCTCTTTTTCTGATTCTATGTGGCCATTTGTCAATGGCTTGCCATTCACAAAATGGTTGACCGAGTTGGGAATGGTGTTCTTTCCGGCTGCTGCATTGGACATATGGGCAGTGTTTTGAGGCACACAAACTGCACCTCCTACATTTCTCAAATCAAACACTTTTCCTTTATCAAACGTTTGTGTTCCGTTGGTGACTTTCAATTTCTTGCGGATGTAATCTGCCATGACACGATCCGACTCAAAATAAGCCAAGACAATGATGCAACAGATTATGAAGGCCATCAAGCAAACCACAAAATAATACAGTAAAGGTTCCCAGCTTGGACGAGGAAGGGCTGCTGAACACTGTGACAAAAGGTCATAGGGCACCATAGCTTGTAAGGAATAATTGGCCTCATTAGCTGGTGGGCCTAGACTGGTATGTATGGTGAGCATCCGCTGGATCTGTGACATGGTAAAGTCTGGGGTAAATCTGTGGATAGTAGAAGAAAAATCAAAACTTGAGTATGATAAGTTTGTCTGAATTCATATGATAAGCATACTAATATCAACAGTTATCTTAGTCCAATCAAAACTTCACGACAATAGTGACAGTAGGCAAGGAAAACTTTGTCAATGAAAAATAATGTAATTGGCCAAATTCTTTGTATCAATTCATAATTCAATCTGCTGTTTCAGCACCTGCATTATCAAATATGGAAAAAAGAAAATTATCCTTTTCTGTAACATGGTCCATCTCTTGGTAATTGTATTTCTCTTTCATCCAAGACTGTCTCTGTGGGGAGGTATGCAAACTAAGCATTGGCCGTAGTATTGGCAACAGTATTACCTTTATTGTTTTCAAAGTAAACATTCTATGTTTAAGACCTCTGCTATCAAAAAGGTTATGATATGACATTCCTCGAAACAAACCTTATTTATGTAAAATCCATCATAAATTACAGCCGACTCTGCTTAATCGCCCTTCCGCGGGATCACGGAAAAAGTGGGCGATTAAGAGGAGAAGCTATTAAGCGGAGAAGGTAATTTCGGTCATATTTTTGGTAATGGAGTTAAATTTCTTTGATGTTGTGGTTTGATATCGTGCATTGAGGCCTTCTCGTTGCCAGACTCAGGATAGACTTGAGTCTGACGGTGTTGTAGCACACAAAACATTTGATCTCTGCAGTCTCTCTCATTGGCCACCTCGCAGAAGCCCAGCAGACAATAAGGAGGAGGATGGCATGGTCAGGATCGACTGTTTGTCCACATGACACGTTCTCTGATCTAGCCGAAATCCACCAGACAAGTGCAATCAAGGCATGGGGGGAGGAGACTATATGGCTTTCGGCACATTAACATTATCGGACAGGCGACGGCGGTGATGCGTAGCGTGGAGCGAAGAGAGACAAGGGGAGGGGGAGGTGGAAAGGAAAGGTTTGTCGCACCTATTTCGGCGTGGCAGCTGTCACTCAGTCAGCTGGTCTGCCATCCATCGCGCAGTTAAACTGTCTGTGTATATATTTGTTTGTCAACTGTAATCCTTCAACCGCTGATCCTTGAATTCATGGGCGCTGAAGAGTGGTTGATTAACAGGAGTGAGAGGTAATTATCCAGTGACTTTTATATAGAAAAAAAATTTGGTTCTCTGGGAAACGAGGTGATTAAGCGGAGTCTACTGTATTTCAAAACAAGACAAAAGACTTACGCTATGTTGATCTTGCGACTTGAATTTGGTGGCATTTCAAACCCTGCACAATCCAGGACTTTGAATCCATATCCCTCACAGGGCAAATCATTGATACTGAATCCGTGGATGTAAAACGGTAACTCCCCTGAGTTCTTCAATGTGAAAGGGCGCCGAACAGTAAAATTCGGCATCATATTTCTGTTGCTTTTCCTATCTGATACTGGAAAAAAAGAAACAGATGTTATGAGACCTGAAATACCCTTGTTCATGACAACTAGTGTAAACTTCTATTGATTTCTAAGGAAACACAAACTATTCACCAAATCAACTATGTAACCCAGGAACAATTTCAGAAAAACTCAATTCTTGCAACTGAAACAGGAAATTAACCAAATTACTCACAAGTCCTGCAGCGATCTGCATCATGAAAACATAAAAATTTCAGCTTCCGAAAACATGCCAGCCTAACACAGACGCCACACTACCTGATCAAACTTTTCTGATAACATTAGGAAACCTGCCCCGATGGTATTCACAGATCAGTTGTCAGAGCAAGGCAGTACAGATAACTTCAAAGGGCAGGGGCGTAGCATCCATGTAATCTATGAATCTGAGATTACCGATATATTGTTGCATTTATTCAATATAATTTAACTAATCTGAAATGTTTTGTAAAATTTTCAAACATCACACTTATACTATTTCACCTACAAGCCATTAACAAGCATTGACAATACGACCGTGTCACGGTTAGCTAGTTATACTCGCCGATAATCTGAAGGCCCATACACTGTTCCACAGATTCAGCGCTCCCATATGCACAGTGTATTGTATCGAGGGCTGTGTTACAAGAGAAACTATTTTTAAAAATTTGGCCAGTAATCTGAGGGGAATCTAGATTACCCGCTGTGATGACTATTATTATTTTCTTTTTGCGCAAGAGCGGCGAGACTTTTCCCCTGAGCGGTTTCTTGGGTTTTCTCAGGACTGCCAGATTTAGCTCTTTTGGAGCCAAATACCTGATTTTAGTCTTTTTCTTTTTAAAAGCCATTGGTTCCCAGATACTGTATCTGACTGGCTCTTTGGCTCGTTTTTGGCTCCAGGGAACTTTAGCTCAAAACTGATTTTCCATGCAAGAAGTATTTATAGGTCTCAGAAACTGTATGGTATTTCAAGTGACAGGGTTTCAGTCGTAATTGGAACAATGAACATCTAATAAAGGACGATCCCAAAACTGCATCCATTTAACTGTCATTCCTTAGGCTCTAATGTATGCAGAATGGTTGATGCCAATCATAATATCCATGCATATCCAGTTCGTAGTAATTGTCTTTTATGTGTAATCTTAATCCAAGTCGGCCATGTACGGCTTCAGACAGCTGGTTGGATTTAGGTGCTAGATTACCAAAAATATCACCCTCGCTACGCCCCTGTCAAAGGGATAATCAGCAACCAGGAAACATTGTTAAGTACAGATCCTCCTCCCACTTTATCCATCCCTCAGACATAAAGAAGAAAATGACTTTCTGGAAAGTTCCATCTCTAAGTAAAAACTAAAAACTAATTATTTTCATTTTGCTTTTAAAGCCAGGCTGCTTTAAGATTTTCACAGGAATGATACATTTATACATTTAGCACTGTACCTAAAAAAATATGTACATAAAGCCCTAAGAATTTTGTACAAAAAGTCTAAGAATTATGCGCTGATAGAACTCACTGTCACAGTTTTTTAGATGTCTCTCTGTCATCTCAAAGGTCAAGGCTGAGTGAGACCCAGGCTTTTTATTGTTGAATCTCATTTCCCCTTTGCGACCTTGACCCTGGACAACCACTGCATCAATAATGGTCAAGTTATTTCTGAAGAAAAAAAACCCACAAAACTATGAATATGTTTGTTTATGACACATTCTGGAAATGTCTTCAAATCAGACCTTTGCTTTTACTTGAACCTGTGACTGTCTCATGACAACAGGTTCGAAAATAGTGGTGGCTATTGGAATTTCAGGTAAAACCCACCATAATAATTGTCAATCTAGAGAGTATTCATTTGAGGCTACAGTATAGTCTAGCTTACAAGGCGGCTAGGTAAAAGAAGTCAGCTCTAATTCTGGGGAAGTTTCTAGCAGAAATAGGACAATTTACATCTCAAAGCTGTGAAGAGGATTTTAAAAAACATTATAAGTAGACTGGTTTTTTTTTTATATTTAGGCAAACCTGTCTTATAAGAATAAAGCATGGCTCATCATAAAATCAAATACTAACACAGGCTGCCTGCTTTAAAAGGAAATTTTTTAATATTTGATATGACAATAGCCTCACCATCCTCTAATAGTATCTTGAAACAAATTAACAAAGCCCCCTTTAGATCTTTAACCTTCGTGATGCTGTGAAAGAATTAATTCTACTGTTTTATATGTGAATGCGGCAACAGAATATATACACATTGCCTTGCCAAGCCCTGGGCGCAGCAGTTAATTTGCAGCCCTCTCAACTGATTGGCTGGCAGACAACACATGCAATGGTCATTATTCGTAACAATGGTCATGCAGCCAGAGGGAGGTTGGACCGGAGGCACTGCCATGCTATGAGATTTAAGGCTGAGAGTTTTGTGAGCTTGCCATTGCTGACATACCTGACAACAATAAGAGAAGATCGGGCCAGGTCATCTTTTGGCTGAAACCCAACCTTGACTTTGAGTTTGCTGCCAGGTTGTAAAATGGCTGCTACTGTTTGTTTGTGAGGTATCACACCCAAGGTACTCTCCACTGTTTTTCGATGCTGAGCCAAGGAGGCTGCAGATGTGCTGCTGCTCTTCTGTGGGCACAAAGAGGAAACATGTCATGAAGTGTATATTCTTCTTATAGACATCTGCTGTTAACTTTGTTTTTAACATAGTTGCCACAAAGCTGCACAGACTCACAATACTGTGTTACTTTTAGCTCCTGGGCTACAAGGGGCTGGTATCTTTATCAAAGTGCACTGTAACCATTTAGACAAGCATCATGGGATGAAATAGGCCTTAGAAACTTTTTAACATACAGCAGAGTTCAACAAGTGATACTTTGATACAGTGCAAAAAACTTTTTCATTCTGTTAACCTATTCAATCCCAAGATATGCCCATCTCCCCCACCCCAAGACACCAATGACTTGATTCCATACTGCACCAAAAATACAGCTTCAAAACTAGAAAGATGACCAGCTAATGAGCACTACTAATAGAGGGCTGCATTTTTGCAAATGGCACTATACCGAACACAAGCTGAATCCAGAGGTTCTGGCAAATTCTGTAGGTAAATAAGGGACTAAACCTAGTTCCTGACCTAGGGTTAGGGTTAACGAAGCAAAGCAAACTTAAGACAGTCCCTAAGCGTTCTTTTCATTGTCGACAAACCTTCTCATATGTGTGCTTCCTCTTTTCTAGTCCTGTCCCTAACCCTAAACCAAACTCTATGTAAGAATGTCCTATGAAATTGTGTATGAAAGAACTCAAACAGTCAGATCTATCTGGTGCCAATGTCTAGCAGCTTAAGCATACTTTAAATCATGATTGTAGAGCAATACCATGAGACTCCCCTAAAAACTTATGTTGATGATTAAGAGGCAGGGGTTGAATCCCAGAAGTCAGGCAAATTTTGAGAAGTTGATGCACTGGGAAGTGAACACAAGATTATAAGCAGAAGGGGTAGTATGCCCAGTGCAGGTATGCCCAGCTTCTCATATGATTAGGTAATGCATACAGAGATTTAATGTGCGCATTTATGCATGCTTTGAATGAAACCAGACTTGAAGGTAAAATCATAAAACCATTATCACTGTTAATTTATGCCTCACATGCCCTTGATTTATCTTATGAGGCTATCATAGATTGTCAGTTTGAAGGATTTAATACCATACACTATAACCCATGTAAGCCCTTTCAGATTGATAATCAGTGACTTACTCCGCTAGGCTCGAGATCATAAAGAAAAAATGTGTTGGTTTCATCACTTTCTACATAGTCAGTGAGGTCTTGTGACAATCTGTGAAAGAAGACAACAGTGAGAAAATTACTGAAAAGAGTGCCTTGTATTTTCTGGACAACAAAGGTGTATCATAGTGAAGGAAGATGACTGGAATTTCTCCTGAAGTTGTGCTCAAAGAAGCTAATAACTTGATCTGTTGGATATATAAATCGGGGAGTAAAACCCATGAGTACGGGAGAAAGCCAAGGTCTAAGGTGGGAGTCAGCATCATTCTAACATATAAAATTCTCTAGCCTGTTCTTTTCATCCCAAGACGTTGGAATCCTCCTGCTCTGGCTAGCTGTTGAGAACAACTACTTTAAGAGATGTGTTGAGTCATGGATGATTGGTAGTTCAGCCCCTATTCACAATATCAGGCAATGACTGATGAAGAGGTTACTGGGACTTAATATTGAACTTGTTTGATAGTGAAGAGAATGCACAGTGTCAGTTAGCCTGAATGAATGTTAAGGACATACTCAGTGCATGGGGTGGTCTGTCTGTTGATGATGTGAGAGATGCTGGATTATCTTCATGTTTTATAAACTAGTCACTACTGTAACTTCTGCTCAAGCTAGTTTTCACTGTGGATGAATCAAATTACTGCTATTATTTTGCTTATGACCACTCACCTCTGACTCATGAGATCAAGTACTGAATGTGGGTTAGGGTATAGAGAAAGAGGGAGAACTTGAACAAGCACAGGATCATCCCCTGGATTCTCCACTATAAAGTCTGATACCTGAAAATATCACAAATTTGCATTACATCTCTTGTTATCTCTGAAAGAAGATGTCACGGCAGTGGATAATGGTTTAATCTGTAATTATTATGTTAACAGAATCAGGAAACATTAAACATTGATCACCAAATATGTTGTAGAAATAGTTAAAGGGTATTTTGCAATCTTCAGGCACTGTGGCAATAGTAACTAAGCAAGCGTGATTTATCAAAAATCAGTCACACTGAATGAACTTTATGGTATAGAAAGTTCCCCTGACATTTAGAGATACTTGGGTGTAGTGTCCCAGATTGAGGTTTAATAGCACACTTGCAAATGACCAATGACCGATTTGGACTTCTGAGAATTCTTAAAGGGGGACATTTTAAAACTATCCTGCATTTCTGGATCATTATTTTGTAACAACAGCCTGATTTAAGCCCAAATGTCTGTCATGCTTAATAATGCAATAATTTTATTTGTGATTCAACTGCTGGTGGGACCTAAATAATTCTATGATACCATTTTCTGTATCAGATGTTTGGTTTTCTTACAATCATGGTTTATCTAATTATTTTCACCTTTTCAAATTGACCCATTTGTCATTTACTAACGACCTTTCCTAAGAGCAACATTGTCCTTATGCTAATAAGCTTTTTACTTACAGACGAATTTCCTATTTGGGTAAGAGGATATTTAATCCTGGACTTTCTGATCAGTGACGGCCACTGAAGGTGAGCCTGGGCGGAAAATAAAAAACCTCGCACTTGGTTGGTATCCAGCTCAATGGTGACATTGGCTCTGGGGAAAAGAAGTAAATGGTCAACAATTATTGCAGAAAGGCACTGACACCAAATTTTACACAAAAGGTAAATATCAGTACTCTCTGAGAACAATGTTCATATCCCATCCATAACATATGGGATAACAACTTTATTCCCAGATGCTTCCAATATTCAACATGCAGTAATTATACAGAGCAGGTTCGACTCTCTCGTAAGCCTGCAAGACACAAGCTGTGTGCCAAATTCTGGGCTACCTAAAGACCATTTGCTATCAAAGAATCAACTGCAAACATAGTGATGGAGAAGTTCCACTGTGAGATTCCTGAGGAGTCGATGGTCTATATTAGTACCTTCCATCATGTAATTTTTCAAGTAACCTCTCAGAGGAGTCACATTTCCCCAAGTTGTCAACTGACTATGTGGGTCTATATGTAAACTGATCTCTGATCACTAACAAGACTTTCCAGACAGAATGCAAAATATGCACCAGTATTAAATGACCTGTTTCTGGTTTTACCCTGTAACCCTTTAATTGTAGTTTTAGAGACACAGTGGAACCTGCCTAAGCAGGACACCCGTGAGCGGGACGCCCGTTTAAGGAATTTTTGCTATTTAAATCTATACATGTGAGCGGGACGACAGCCCCCTTAAGCGAGACGATTTGGAGCCAGATTTCCGTAATATACACGCTGTTTTTGACAGGAATGCTGCAAATTGTCACTACCGTACTGTGTCTTAGTGCTTGCTTACCTTTGCCCATCAGCTGAAAACCTGAGACCTACAAAGAAGCTTATACCGACTGTCCTGATTACCCCCCTTTACCTTACGTGAGAAGTCATTGACACTACCTCCCCATAGCCTTCTGTCAGGCAGTTGACCCTTCTGCGCACGCACGCATGGACGAATCAGAGCGGACATCCTAGCCGCTGGTCATTTAACCCGCGCAAGCATTAACGAATCAAGATTAAGTAAGCCCCGCCCCTTGTCAGCAACACTTTATCCTTTCTTCAGCTTACGCAAGGATTGACACTTACGAGCCTTACCTGCGCTAATGCACAACACTCAGCCAGGGTGTCGTTGACAAAGGCATGACCATCATTCGTGTTGCGTAAAGGCTTTTTGACACACGCCGCTCGCGTCGCGCTCTGGCCAGATGTGGAGCGACAAGTGTGACGCTTATCTTTGCTGGTGTTTATGATCATGTAAATTTGATCCCAAATTATTTTTGATCACTTGAATGGGGGACGGCGAACATCTCGACTTCAGAGATGTTAGAAACAGACCTTTCATATTCTCTCCAGTTCAATTTTAACATGTATTATTTCTTTCCCTCTATGTAGACATGTCCCGGTCTTTAAAAGAAATTGTTTTTTTAAATTTTCAAAGGAGAGTGGTGAGAAGGCTTAGGTGCTTCTTTAAAGCCAACCAAAACTCCTGTTTCCTGCAAAGAATGACCAATAATATGCTCTGCAAGTCTACTGAAAATGCAGTTAGACTGCAATAAGTATTATAAACAGTACAGATACAATTTAAATCTGACTCCATTTTCACACCTCACTAGCAACAGGTAATGACATCCCTTAACTTGAATGAAACGCACAAACTAGCTAAGAAATCACTTTATAATGGATAGTCCACCTAAGCGGGACGTCTGCTTAAGAGGGACGATTCGTTGGGAACGGAGCTGTTCCACTTAAGCGGGTTCCACTGTATATCAATCACCTTAATTTAAGATTAATTATGTCAGTACGAACACAGTGGATTTTCCTACAGACAACCTGGATTGTCTTTCACTAACTATTAAAACACTTTGCAAAGCTCACATGTTTTGCTGCAAGCTCTCCAACTTCTCCCATTTTTGCTGCAATTTGGTGTACAAGTATTGGTCAGTGTCTGCCACATCCTTGTCCAATGACATGCCGAGCAGCCACTGGTGACCAGCTGGAAAGGAAATCAAAATCAGTAATTGTTGGTGTCCCTCATCCAATCATCATAAATTATGTGAGGCAAGTTGATAAATGACTATTAGATCAAAGGGGCGAGGATTAGGAATGAGATGGCAGTCATTTCTGCTACATCAAATCAACAATCACGTAACCATAAATCTCAGACTTGAATCCTGTCTAAGCTACAATAACTGTAAATAACAACACTTTGAAAGGAGTGACTTGTCTGCTCAATCCAGCATGGATTTAGAAGCCAGGCTGCAACAGGCTGGTGTTCATTATAGCGAATAGTCACATAAACACTATAAGTAAGAGATCTGAATCTTACCAGGTGAAAAAGTTGGCAGCCCCACATAGCAGTCATCCTTGCAATCTCTTTTTGCATCAAAATAAATCTTGCCAACCTATTAAAAAACAGATAGCATACATGTGTTAAAATGAGCATATACAGCTGTGGTGTAATCCTTAGCACGGCCTGTTATACTTGCTGAAAATCCAAGATCTCACTATAAGCAGACAATATTTTCCAACTATAGATATAAACCCTTAAGGCATAAAAGCCGAATCTGCCCACTCTGTGCTATTCTCTACCTATATCTACACATGATGCAGGTGTTGGTTTCACTTGTTATGCATTATCTAGTCAAGTGAAGCAAATGATGGATTAGACAACCTGGTATCAATATAGTCAGCCGACTATCTACACAGTGAGACAGAAACATGGCATAATTAAGTGGCACTGCCAAGCACTCTTGCCCTGAATAGAGGCATAGTGTTAAGAGATGTCACAGTCATCTCAGTCTTAAAGAGGAGTAGAGTTGAAGGTCCCAAGCAAAGGGAAATTTAATCGCTGCCAGTGTCAATTAAACAGATCTTCATCGTTTAAAGGGATGGGTCCTCATCAGCCTTTTCTCTCTTCCATACACACTGGATCGACAACTCAGATTTCCGTAAAATTGCATGAACATGTATTTTTTGGCATTTCAAGCATATTCTGCAAGCAATCGCCACACTGAGGTATTCCAATCCACTAAAGGCTTACATGATTGAATGATTCAAGACAAACACTGTCATACTTACACTGCTGTGCTCATGAGGCTGCAGCTGTACAGTGTTGCTGTTTTGAGGAATAAAATAAAAACGGTTGTCCGCCGGCTGGAAGGTGACCTGCGTGACCTCCATGAAATCATCAAAGGTACTGTGAATCTGGAGCACCTTGTATGGCACTCGACCCTGACGGACAAAACAGACAAAATCAAATCTTTAAATGATCATTCAGATAAGGGTGTCCAGCGATGATAAAAAACATTGGCATAAAAGTTCTCCATGTACTGTGCACTTTCATCCTTGTCGCCTCCAATACCCTCAGATTTCAGAGAATTCTAAAAAGAGGGGCATCCCAGTAAATCACTTGTAACAACATGATGTCGGCATACTATCTTTTAAGACTATCAGCGTTTTCTCCAGACCATACGATTTGTGATTCACCCCTTAAATTTCAAAACCTCCCCCAAAATTTCACTGAATGCACTCTAATTCCTCATTATTTCCTGCCCATGAACAGGAGAAACTTTGAGGGTGATCCATTAAAATCCCTCTCAGAATTTACAAATGACTTGCCTAAATTTATAACAAGAGGAAAATATCACCCCCAACTCATATGACTGGAATAAACATCTGAGACAATACTAGCCTTGCATCACAGAGATACTATAACAGTGACTAATTTGTTCAAATCCACTCACCGGATAAACTTTATCAAAGACAAACTTGTCTGGAATGGCGTGGAGGCTGCCTTCAGCAGCACGGAAACTGATGGGTATAAATAGATCCTGGTACTGTGTGAACATCCAAATGTCTGCTACATGTGCCCCTTCTTGTTCTGGCGCAACAATGCTTACATTGAACACTGCATAGTGATAAGGCTTTATATATAACTGGGGAAAAAAAAAAGGTATAAACAATGCATAAGGGTTAGTGCCTAAAATAAGTTTTGCAAACATTGTCTAGAATTTCAAAAGCAGTATTGGCCAAAAACACTCTTCTGGTAACTATCATAGCAGGTGCTCTGCAAGTATTTATGTGTGGTTGAAGTACACATATCTCTCTTTGATCATTAACAAGGATTGTCACACAAAATGTGACATACCTATCAGTATTAAATGAAATGTCTCTGGTTTTACCCCACAACCCTTTTACTGTATTTGAAAGAAATATTAGTCAGGTTGACAGGTTTCTTGATAGGTTAATGAACACTTTACAAATGCGAAAACAAATTTACTCGTTCTCTAAAACCTCAAGAAATCTGAAGTAGACAAAATACACTTTATATAAATTGAATCTTTGATGCCTCAAGAAAATTTCAAAACTTGCAGCCTCAATTGTAAACCTCAACCACTGGTTCTATGTAGGTTTAATTTCTGATCCATGAAGTATGTCTTTCCTCAATTTTGGTTCAACAGTGCTCTAACTTCAGCTTGTGCATTCTTGTTAAATTCTTTCTTTGATCCTCAACTGTACGGGAACAGAGCAATCCATCATGCAAACACAACAGTAAAATTCTATAATGATAAAACTTTTCAGAAAAATTCTCCTGATAAGCAAACACTTGAGTGAAGACATAAAATGTACAAGATCAGACTTTTATAATTAAATTTCCATAACTTAGAGATGCCTACCTCAGGGCACGCCACTGAGGGAACTTTCCCTCTAAAATAAGGGAATTTCTGGACCCTACATGTGACTGGTAAACAAACATTAAGCACACCTTTTACCTCTTATCATTAAAAAGCAGTTATTTTCACATAAATGAACGATAACAGAATGAGGAATGCTTTCCTTTCTCCGGATTAAGGCATTAAAAGAGTACCGAAGAAAATCATAACTAGTCTAGATTTAGGCCTGTTTCCTTAATTCACCACTCCATCACAATGTCAGCTTTTGCTACTGAACTAAATGCCATGTCCTGATACTCTACAGTATTTAATGCTGGCACTCTGTGACAAACAGTCCATTCCACAAGTCTTGGGAACGGAAACTAGGTTTTGATGTCAGCTCTTAGTTTGCATTATTTGCTAAATTGACCACACATTAAAATTTCTACTATTTTAACTTTCTGCTTTCTTATCACTGACATTTTTCAATTTGAATAAAATTTTTAATAAAACAAGCTAACATAAAAACTCTATGGATCTGAAAACAACATTACTAACATTCTAAATTTATGACATTAGGCCAACATATCTGAACCAGAGCCAGCAGACATCTTGCCACTTCCAAACCATTCACAGTGACTTCCCTTTATCAATAAAACCTGATTTCCGGAGTGGCTCTGTACTTTTGAAAAGAGCTAATTATACTGGACACACTGGTTGATGGTCTCTGTTATTTGGCAGGAATTTTTAGTACCATGCGGGAATGCGGGAAATATTCCCGTGTGCAGGAAATTCCCGCAAAATGCGGGAGGGTAGGCATCTCTGACTCTGCACGCATCCTGGAAGCTAGCATTTAGTGACAACTTACAGGGTCTGTGTTAATCTCTGACTGATTATGCCTGCGAGTAAGGGTGGTTCCATTCCCTTTTTCCATTCCTAGTATCTCCACAGATGCCCATGACATATTGGTTTCAAATCTTGCTACCACAATCTGAAAGCACGGGAGAAAATTGTCATCACTAAGAAAGCATTTTTTTTTTTTGGTCATGTTAAGTCAAATCATCACAACAGGGATCACAAGATACATGCTGACAGTAGAATTCTACACAAGCAGTCTATGTCTTTATCCTGTAAAATCAAACACATTGAACAAAGCATTATGATTAGCAATTATGGACCAATAGTGGACAAAGAAATTCAGTTTTGACATTAAGCTTGCTTCTAACATAGAAAGTTTGATTGAGATTGTCTGCTTGCAAATGTTCTTAGCAGAACAGAGGTCTGAATGGCTTTTCACAAGGGCAATATTTCTTCAGTTCTTTGGCAAGGATTACTTACATCCACTGGGTTGTCGTTCCGGATGGTAAATATCATACTCCTGCTCTCTCCGACACCCAGTGTCCCAAAGTCTAGCTGGCCTTCAAATTTTTCTGGTCGATGGTGAATGACCTGTAAAATGGTTTACAAAATAATTATATGACAGGAAATAGTTTGCTTTTTTTCATGAATGAACTTAACCAATTTTAAGCTGACAAAATTTTGTGCAGGGGTTCTAAGAAAACAGAACAGCAACACTCTTGGAAATTTGTAAAGAACAGTATTCTACATTAATCTTGTCACAATAAGCCGCCTCTGTCTTCTCCAAATATGCATCATGACGGACTGTTTGTACCTACAGTATTTATTACCTCATTGAAGATAGAACACTGCTGCTCCGATACAGCAGAATAACTCCTCCACCCTCCCCCCTCCAAAAAAACCCCAAAAAACCACAAATCATAAAGCAAGACACTCCGCTTGTCAACCTACCTTCATGAGACCATTGTAAACTATAACAGGAATGGTGAAGGTGGAGGCATTGGTGCTGAGGGTGAGCACTGTATTGAAGTGGATCTGTGTTTGGTTGGGGTGGAACTTGAGCAGGAGGGCAGCCAGGCTCTGCTGAGGCTGAATTATCACAGGCTTACTGAAGTTCACAATCTGTTCAAACAGGGAATTAAAAAAGATTGAAACAAATTCATGACACAGAACACACAATGCAGACTGGGAAAAAAGCGGGAAAAAAAATCTACAAATTGTCATGTCAGGTGGGTTCTTTATATGAGTCGCCAGGCTCTATGAAGTAGTAACATGCCCACCTTCACCCGTTAAACTGCAATTAAGAGTAGGGATCCACACATTTATTCACTCACTCTTTTGTTTATTCATTCATCCATGTACTTTTTAATTTCCAATATATATACACTGTATTTAGATATTTATAGATATAAATAATAAAGGATGATGGGGATGAGGGGGGAGGGGGGTGTTTGGATAGAAAATTGAGTTTGCTTAAGTCCAAAATCCCATCCACTCATGCTCTATTTTACAAACAGCACCTGACACTAAATTTTGTCACATGAAACAGCTGAGGAACAACAATATTTCTATATCCAAAAGAAAATGAATGAAGTAGAATAAAACTGACTTGTTAAACTTCATAAATGGAATATACAAGGACTAGTTTTGTAGGAACCAATATGCATAACTAAACTTTTATTTGTAGCAGTAAAAGCCATATCAACATAGTTACAATAACAATCTTGAAACTAACAGGTAACAGTAGAATCCTATAGGCACAAGAATCAACATAAAGAAATTGCTGGAAAGCAGGGAAT
The DNA here is from genome assembly GCA_033807755.1 of Ellobium chinense. Taxonomy (NCBI): domain Eukaryota; kingdom Metazoa; phylum Mollusca; class Gastropoda; order Ellobiida; family Ellobiidae; genus Ellobium; species Ellobium chinense. Next base: position 662,741 of record JAWQUT010000182.1, on the reverse strand, counting down.
AAACCAGCTCCTTACCGTAAAGTAGGGTGAGACCTCAGGTGGCAAACTAACGTTATAGATGACCACAGAAAAATTGAAGGTGTTTGTGAGCATCAAAGGTCGTGTGACATTCCACAAGGCTTTTGCACTAAAAAAATGCGTGGTATTTGCATTATATACAAGTGACCTGAAAGAATAAAAATATAATAAAGAAAATGATAAGCATTTGGCATTCACAGTACACTAAAATCTGTCAACCATCATCACATTTGAAACCAAAATATTACTCAAAAGTTTACAAAATGTAACAAAGGTGTGATGCATCATGTGCAGATGGTTAGGCAAAGGTGACAGCACAGCATCATTTTTAACTCTGTACCTCTCAACTAGCTTTTTCTTCTCCAGTATGCAAGTAGGCCTAAACACTGCTTATTATGAAAGGCCTTTACATGAAACTGGCCCTGCCTGAAGTTTCCAAGAAAAAATAATTGCAAGGCCAGCAGTGTTGCTTCAGCTTTGTTTGCGCAATTTATGATGAGCAAGCTAGAAGAAGACTAATGTGCCACTACCTAATAACTCACGAATACAAACTTTGCAAAACCCTATCCTTCGATTCTTATTAACCAGTTTCATTAGATCCTGTCACTGCAAATACTGCCTAAATGACACAGCCTGGACTGATCGATTAACAAGCAGATCTTAACTGGTATTGGATTGAATAAAGTTACATGTTTCGAGATAGATATGTAATTGTAAGATAATACTGATTTATATGCACAACTTACCCATGTAGAACATTGGCCTGGTATGGAATGACCACTCTTTGGATGTTATTTTTTGTTTTTATCACGATCTTTCCTGCCCACTGCTTGGATTGTAAAGCCTTCACAGCTACAATAAAAGGACACAAAGCAGGATCATAAACTCAAAATCCAGTAAGGTGACAAGCAAAAATAATAATCTTTTACCATACACCAACAATGTTATATAACTTTTTTGTCACCAATCATTTCTGTAACAGGTTCTTTTCAAACTCCACGATGATTAAAGTTTCACATTTATCCTGACAAAGTTTCAGTTTTGTTTCACATTTCTCATCATCTGGAAATCTGCCACAATAGTACACTGTATGCTGGACTGATTTCAATCATTCTTGATATATCATGAAAATGTTTCTCCATCAAACTATTACTTTTCACTGAATGACAGAAATATGTTTCAGAAATGCTGAAGGCTTACGACCATCTCCTTCATGATCGCAGTGAAAACTCTTCCTCTTTCGTATCAGAAGACATAATAAAAGTAACAATCTATCATATAAAACCAACCCAAAAAGCTAGATGTCTTGTAAGAAAATTAAAATTTCTTAAATACTCTTTACAATGACATAACAAAAGTTTTTTTCAATTAGTCTCCTAGTAAATTCCACTTTACTATTTGTAGTGATTTCATGACAGATCATGACAGGCTTCAAAAGAACTGCTCACCTCTGAATGTGATGTGAGCTACTGTGGTAGGTCTGCTTCCATCTGGCTGCAACTTAAATGGACGGAAATCCACGCTCACAGCATCATTTGGAGGGGAAACATTCACACTCTGGGAGACATCAAATACTATTTTAAACAAGAAATATTTTTATCCTTTGTGGCATTCTACTCAATAAAAATGTGGTATAAAACCACAATGCACAATGAGGTGGTGATGAGGCCAATAAGCCATTTCACAGCTCATCAATGATAAATAATGGGTTAGCATCTCAAACACATCTGTATCCACCTGCAACCTAAACACACTATCAAATCTTGTCCCAGAACAAAATTTAGCACAGAGAAAATGAATCATTTTGGATAATCTTAAGACAGCAGGTATATCTTGGTATAGCTATTTAGACTGTGTACAAGCACTGATGTACACTGATATGTTTCCATACTTCATAATGAGGAAAAAATTTCCATTTTTTGACTCTTATATTAGTAAATAAGTATGATGAAACAATGGTAATAAATTGTCACAAGTGACATTCAACACTCACTGTGATGTGAACAGCTTTTGGCCCCGTATTGATAAGGTTGAGGCGTAAAGTTTTGGGCTCATCTAGTGTCCGCAAAATACCAAAATCCAGCAATTCAACTGGTGAGTATATGCCTGGCTCTGCAAGGAAGAGTGACAAAAAGTAAAAGGACCAATTGAAGCAATATCACACAAAGGACCCCTCTTTAGCCTAATTACACATCATCTTGTCAAACACTAAACTGTCAGCAGCCTCCTGCCTCTGCTAATCCATTTTTGTTGGCAAACCAATATTTCAATACATGTACTCAACACCTGTATAAATACATGTCTCTTTATCTGTCAATATTCCCATTCAGAAAATACTGCTCTGTTACATGGGCTTCCAAAATCTCTCATAAGCATTTTATCCTCCACAGGAACATACAATGTTAACTGAAGACACCTAATTCTCAAATGGTAAAATTAGTGAATAAATGACTAGCGAAGTTATTTTTTTCTACGTGAGAGGATATCATTATTCAAACCATGTCTTCTAAGTGATAGGATATCACCATTCAAACAAGCACATACCCTGTCAATATTTAGCCACCTATTTATTTTTTCCTACCTGTCAGCTGACAGTACCTGATTTTGCAACCTCAAAACCATTCAATTACCTGAAGACACTTCAATCTCCAATGGTAAAATGAGTAACTCTGATGAGCCTGCGCTTTCCTCCTCCTTGTTGGTCTTGATGCGAATGAATGCAGAATGGTTGCTCTCCACCCGAGCCACAAAATTGGCCTTCATGACTGCCTTGGTTTCAAAAGGTTTTATTTCCTGCAAACACAAAACATGTACACATCTAATTAACTATGGTGAACAGAAAGCCATGGTAGACAGGTATTATCTATATACACAGAAAATTGAGAGACTGATTTACTTCTATGTCTGGGAAAGCTTAAGTTCCTTAAGTTATGATATTTCCTGCAGGTGACAATTATGAATAAGTCTCAAAGGTCAGTCAAGTTACTGCACATTTCTGATGTCAGGAAATGGTTCATTATTTGCTCTATCAATATCTCTACATTGAAATAGAAATTCTTTTATAGCAGGGGAGATAGTTATTTTGCAACAGCTTGTTTGGAGATCTGAACAGTGCATTGCCTAGTTACTAATTAACATCACTGATAGTCCAATTTAAACAAACGAAAAAATAAAAGACAACAAACATGGACTTGTGGGTTGGGAAAATACTTCACATTACATCAATCTGTACTTGGGTTTAACCCTCTAAATGCTTGCATAATGTCAAAATGGTACACATCCAGAAACACTTCAGTGTTTAGTTTCTGAAAAATGCAACCACAATTACTTCTTAAAATTTGGTGATGTTGTGAAATGAGCCATTTAACATGTTCTACCTATTACTAAAATATGGAGAGACGAACAGAAGGATCATGACACCGAGTTAACAAAAAAAAAAAAAAACTGCATCCAAAGTCAAATAAATTTCCCCTTGTGGATAATATTCAGTGGGATACTGAATGAGAAGCCATCCATACCCATATATCCTGTGATGCTTCCCTTTCACCAGATGGCAACTCTAAATGTAAATCACCCTCACTTGCAAACATCTCTAGCACCTGGTGATGAAAGAGCAACAAAGGTAACCGCATGTGATGTTTGATCTTTCATTCATTGCAACACCTGAGGCCATACTGACTGACAATAAGGTCTTAAAATCAGAGTGATAGGTTTCTACCTGTAGTAACAACAACAACAACAACAACATGTCACATATGTGATATAAAAGATATAAACTAGTGTCAATTCAAACTTTCACTACAGCAGGTTTCTCCTGTATCTTGTAACATTTCCTCCCCTTTATGCAGGATTTGAACAAACATTATCACTAAAAATAAGTTCTAATTTTGTCCACCTCATGCTTTTCCTGGCAAATTCAAAACAGCTGCCATCTATGCAACATGAAAACATATCACCTATTTATGTTCATTATCATTAGCCGACATACCCACCCTATGAATCATAAAATAGCTAATGCCTAATGTAGAATAATACCAAATATCCTTCTCAGTCCCAAACTTTAAACTACAGAAATACTTTTCAAAAGTAGACCTCTGGAAGTATTATACTGTTTCCATCCTTCCCCTGCTCAAAAGGCCAGTCATCCAAAGCCATCTCCATTTTGCTTAACAACTTACTGCTGTCCCCNCATCCCCTCCTCACAGCCCCCAACTCCCCATACTCTTCTTCACAAATGACTGGACTCAACATGATATTGGTGATTGTAATCTATCACGCCTTGTCAAAGAGTCACACTAAATCTCTCCTATCCTCTTCTGGCTCTGTCAAAAGGGCTCAAATAATGAAATACTGAGAGCCGTGAATAGTACTTGTACTAATGACTATGCAAAATAATCAATATCATCATGTACGGGTGATAACCTGGCTGGAAACAGTGCTGTGATTAACTGCACCTAGCTGTGGGAAAAATCAATCTCATCTGTACTGAGTTTCCTCTCTTCTCCAAGGAAGATGCAGTTTCTAATAGTTTACAAGAAAAGTACTATGCGGTACTTTTGGTGTGTCTGAGTTTGTATGAATCTTACACTTCAATATTATGGTATACACTGTTTTCCTTTGTAGCTGTTGTTTTTAACTTAGACAATAACCTGTATTCATTTTAGTTGTATCTGTATTCAGTGCAACTGGATTATTCTGTGATGATGAAACAAAGACACGCAGTGAAATGGCTGAGATCAGATTAACACAGGCATGATTAAACCTGTAATTCAGATGACTGAGGCTCAGACTGAGGTAAATGAGGCTCAGGAATTCATTATGGAACAAATGTGGTATGACAGGCTGAAATCAGCTTGTGCAAAGTCCACTAGAAATGAAATTCAATTCCAATTATGATCCCGGCTAAAATTTGGAATTAAATTCCAATACCAATTCCACGAAGAAATAAGGAATTGAAATCAAATTTCTAATTCCACCTTGAGAGATAGAATTAATTCTGTTCCAACTCCAATTCCTTCAAAGCTATTGAGTCTCAAGAAGGTTCATGATATCATTACAAATTCGTACATGCAATTCTATAACAAACATAAACTGTCTTTTAATCGTAAGAACACTTTATTGACATATGACTGCAAAACATGCAGTGCCTCTCAAAACCTACAAGGATCATAAACAGATTTAGGAATTCACAAGAAAGTCACTATGCATAATTTAATGCAGTAGGATGAAATGTCTACTTTTAAATCAAAACTAAGACTACATCACATTATAAATGCTCTGTAATACATACTGCAAAAGATGGAGCCTTGTGAAAGTTTATTAAGGATCATAAACAGACTCAAGATTTTATTTAAGAAGAAAGTGGCTGTACATTTTCTACTGACATGGGATTGGGTGACTAGTTTTAAATCAAAACTTATGAAAACATATTATCATTTTTAACTATATTCTACTGCAAAATACATAGTTTTGTAAAAGCTTACCAAAAACAATAAATCTAATTAATGAATTCATAACAAAAATGTTACGATGCATTATCCTGAACGGAGAAAATAACTGGTTTCAAATCATAACACAGAGTAGATCTCATAACAAAAGCTGCAACAGCTCATTAAGGTTTTACTGTAAAATATAAAAAAAACCCAAAAAAACAAAACAAAAAACAAACAAACCCCCCTCCCCCCTATAAAAAAAGTCATAAAATGATTCACAATTCCATAACCAAAAAGTATTTGAGCATTATGCACTAAAGGAGCATTATGTGTCTAGCTGTAAATCAAAACTCAGAGTTCATCCTGTTACAACAGCTTATTTACATTTTCTGTAAAACATGAAATGTTTTAAAACCTTCCAAAGATGAAATATACTTAAGATTTCATAAAAAGAAAGTAGCTGAACAATGTGCATTACCTACTGGTGTAGGGTAAAGTGACCAGTTTTAAATCAAAATACATTTCACTGGAAAACAAAGAGCGTCGTAAAACTTCATTAAGGCTCATAAACACACTCAAAAATTCATAAGTGGCACAATTAGAAAATGGCTAAGCATTATCCAGTATCCTCTGAAGTAGGAAAATTTTGTAGGAAAATTGACATTTACAGTACATCCCATTACAACTGCTTACTTACATTTTAAGATCATCAGGATTGTTGGCTGAATTTCTTAATAGGAAGATATACTGCACATTTCCCACACCTCCCTCTAAACAGCGTTACACTGGGCAACTAAAGCACTGAAAATTCAGTGCAAATCTCCAAAATAGAGATTATTCCAGCTAAGAAGTTCTGATGACAGATTATTATAGTTCATAACCTAAGCGCATTTTTCTTATTTATGAATTTTCTTTGATATCTGATAGTTTCAAACAGGTAATTTTGTTATTGAGAAAGATATGAACAATACAATTTGTAATGTTGCTTTTTTTTTTAAAAAAAACCTATACAGCAGTTGGATAATTCCCTCTTGGCTACTTTAATCTAGATCAAGTGAACTGATCAAAATTCGGGATGGGCAACCACTTCTATTTGTTTGTGTAGTTTGTCCTATCTATATAGCAAAATGATGTACTGTCTAAGTTTCATACAGCACAACTGAGCAATCTGCAATAGGGGTGACAATGTGATCTCAAATCTATGCGACCTGCTTATTAAAGTCTTCCACCTCTTAAACACATGGAGAGGACAATAACCAACCTGTAACCTGGTGCTGTATGGATTATGCATCTGTATAACGGGTGTAAAGCTGCTATTGATGGGCACCCGTGCACCCAGGTAGGGTCGCAGTCTATAAGGATTTGGGATGCCAACCCCAAAAACCTGGAGACAGAGTCACAAAATAGATTAAAAGTGAATACCAGCAAAAGTTTCACAGTCAGTCTTACTTAAATCTACTGAGGAAATAAATATGCCATGCTAAAAACTGTTCTTCTTCTATCACAGCACATCTCTAAATGACATTGCCACCCATGTCTCTATATTAACAATTAAATACATCATTCTGTCTTCAGCCTTCCTTCCTGATGCTGTGACATCTACCGTGACCATTGGCTGATGTTTATTCTCATCTTCTTTTTTATCTACCTCCCTCTCTTTCCCTCCATCTTGCTGACCACGGAGAGAAAAATTCATCAAAGAATCTGTTCCGGTGAAACCTGTCCTTGATGGGGACCTGATCCACAAGAATGTGGCTATCATAGTGCAGTAAGATGTATCTAGTCATATCTCTATACGATTCTACCAGGGATACCGTATTTCACTTAGTTGAAACATCCCTACTCATATGTGAGTAATTGTAAAATCATATAAAGAAAGAGTGTCCTGGACAAGCACCTATAAATGGCAAACAAGAAAGAGACAAAGACTGAAAAATTCTTTAAATTATGAGTTTTCCACCAGTTTCTTGGTTTCATACCTGATAGGCCCTCTCTGAACTACAGTATTCTCTGATTTCAGAGAAGTGACATCCCTATACTCTAAAGAATATCTGTAATAGTCAAAAGCAGCCTTACAGACAGCTGGTCATATGGTCATGTTTGACTGTAAATCGCAGACAAAGCACTTACCTGATATCTCATGGACCCTATGGAGGTATGGATGTATAATGTGTTTTCCACATTGCCCACCTGGCGGGCCAGAAAAACGACATCAAAACTTGTGTTACCCCCAGGTGGGACAATCTGTGAAAGATAAGTCAATCACTCAGCTGACTGTTGAATTATGTAGTGAATAAATTTGCCTACTTTCCTTCTGTGCCCTGTATGAACTTTTAATATTTTGATGGCTTTATGCCAAGGAGTTATGTCCTGTCTGCAGTTGTAAGTATCACCAATAAAATTTTTGTTGTCATGTAATACATGCTCTACCAAGCTCTACTTCTTGTCCTCTCAGCATACGACTATAAATTGGAATTCACTCCTGTCCACCTTGTATGACAAGAGGGGACTTGTGATGTTCAGGCGAATTTCACTTAAGGGAAGGCACTACCTTTTTCTAGAGCCTGTAATGCTCATAACATGGTGTGCAACTTATGCCCATGAATGCACTGGATTTCTATGCAAAATTACATATCAAAGTGCTAAATGGTGCATTCTTTACCTCAAACATAAGTACATCTTAGAACAAGTGTAATTAGCGATGGCGCTAGTGGTTTGACATCAGATTTCACCCACATCTCATTGATACCTTAATGCATGATCCTAAGGAGGTTTTTTTTGTGATTTCCTGTTTCATACTGACTTATCAGAAACTAGCAACAATTTTTGGTGTTAAATGAAATAATGTTATATCTAGGCAGAAAATGGGGAAAAGCTTCCATTGGATCATGCATTAACGTGTCTAAGAGATGTAGATGAAATCAAGCGTCAAAAAACTGGTGCCATCGTAAATGACAGTTGCTCTATAAGATCATCACCCTTATGGGGGAAAAATGCACTATTCAGCACTTTGATGTGCAAGTTTGAACAGGAATCCACTGAGCTCATGGTGATAAGTTGCAAACCATGATATGTGCATTACGACCTCTGGAAAAGGGTAGTGTCTCCCCTTAAGCACAAAGCACATTTACTGATCGCTGAGATGATGCACAAATACTGACAACAGCATTTTTTTTTCTTTATAAACATATCATCAACAATCCAAAAATTTGCACTTCATATGAACATGAAAACTAGAAACATTGGGGTATATTTCCAATGTATTAAGCTTCGATAATGTGAGTGAAAATCTAGGGAACCACATTTGCGTTATCTTTCAATCTTTTATCCACTCACAATTTTATAAGTCTGATGGAATGGCTAGATAATCCCTGCCTGACTGGTGACATCACCTGGTCTTGTTTATTCTATGACATCAGTTGGTCAGTGCCAACTATCATCATGCATTTGCCCCTACCTAAGACCCTAAACAAAGCGCTACAGATATCCTGTTATTTATAAAATAAATCATATAAGTATGCTGTTGAAAAGGCAAGTCAAATGGTAATCAAAGCATTGTTCTGCAAATTTGATACATTGTAGCGTAAAATAATAGACCCCTGCCCCCTTTTTTTGTTTTCATCTTTCCCTCTTTACCCAGTGCCCTTCAACTAATCATTCATTCATTTGAAAAGTACAGCATAATCAGAAAAGATTTTATCAGAATAATGTTTTTGATATGCCTCGCCAAAATGTAAATAAACGGCTCTTACTTTTCTCTTTTCCTACTTTGTTAATTTCTTGACCTTATATTCTGGAAATTTCAGTAATCTGAACAAATAAAAGGAAACCAAAAGGTTTGGATTAACAAGACATGACTGTATTTACAATTCAAATCATTTGCAGCTGAAATCTGAAACTGGCACACATCAGCAGACAGATGTATTAGAAAATAAAATAAGGGATTAATAAATATTATGCCTTGTACAGCCTTCAACACTCAATGCGTCATTTCTTGTTCCATGTTATTTAACAACAAAAGGCTGTGGCCTTTAAGTCACTGAAACTTTGCATTAAGTAAATTCTGTTTCTTGACCCGCCCAGTATATGTTGAGAAAGAAAGGGTTGAAAGAGACAAAGGAAAAAAAAAAAGATATCAGTTTGCAGTGAAGGGCCTAATGGAGAAAGATCAAGCAATGTTACTTACTTTGTCTTGAAAAAATGAGCAATGAAAATGAACTGTACTGCCTGATATGGACAGTAAGTGCAAATTATGTTTGGGGTCGTTATTTTGCACGACGACCTTTTCCATGCGTGGCATCCCCACAGGCCTGAAAATAGAGTTGAAGAAAAGAAGTCAGTGCAGTACTGACAAGTACATTTTTAAGCAATTGGGCAGTCAATTTATTATTCCAACAATAGTTCACTAAACATTCTCCCATGTGTAAAGAGAACGGCGCATTTTCAATCTGCATGGTAAGAGTCAGATTCTGAGAAAACAATAGCTAAACATGTAACTAAGAAACGATTTCGAAAGCATACCTTAAACATACAGTGTAGCAGCTTAACCACTTCCTGTCTTATGAATGCAGACTGCATATATGCAAACATCTGCTAGTTTTGAGAAGTAACATTTTGAAATCCAGTTTTAGTTTTACTATGCAAGGTCAAGCTAGGCAGCTGATAGGTACGTGGATTTGGTAAACAAGCTTTCTTCACACCGTACCATATTCACCAGCTGGAAAAGGTGAATTTGACTTGTGTTTATGCAGTCTTCCATCTATCAGCAGTATGCCTGAACATAGATGCAAGCCTCTCATGGTAACACAGCTGCTCCTTGAGACAGACAGGATCTTGTCTCATTCAACCTCCTGTTGTAATTATTCTAAGTTGTAGCGACATGCACATGACCTGATTTAACTACAAGCTGAAGACAAGATTTATGATGCCTATCTTATAGATCATATAGTCCAATGAAAAGTTGGGGTGGGGGGGTGGGGTGGGAGAAGAACCACAGTAGTGCCTGGAAGGCAAAACATGGAACACTGCCCATAGAAACAAACTTTATTTTCTCTTGATTTCTCTCAAGTCTCTGAAAGGGATATTAAACCACCAACTCTTGTTCAAAAAATCTTATTCTCAATTGTGCAAGAAGAATGGTCAAACATTTTTCACCAAACCCTGCTACTCTTAACTGATTTCAACACTGCTTCCATTCTCAAAATATAGTTCCTCACCCGTTTCAAGTCAGTTTTGAGGCGATTCTATGACCTTTCAAAAGACTACAAATAAAAACAAGAAAGCAGATCTTTCACACCTAAACTATGTTCAAATCAAATTGAAAAAAACATGATTAGCATCCTAAACATATTTTCAATCAATAAAGTGGATTTTCACTTACAAATATGGTTGCTTGGTTTACTTTTAAACTGGTGCTTTGTCCTGGCTCTGAGTTTGTTGCTATTTTGGAATGCTAGTTTGCTAACAATCTTGTTCTGGCGCCAATTCTGAAATGCTTGGCCTAAAACAACTAATTGGTTCAAATTCTGAAAGTCTGCCTGGTTATTAGTCTTTGTATATATATCTGCAGAAACGTTCAACATATCTTGGAAACTCTACAAGGATACAAGAGAGGTCCAAACAGTGATAGCAAATCACTTCCTATTATATTAAGTGATACAACTGCTGCAGTGATTCACTTCCCTGTTCTGGGCATGGCTAAATGTCAGTCTGCCCATTTTAAACTCTGGGGCTGGGTGCCATGAAATCAACTAAGCATGAAAGCAAATAAAGAGACAAAAATGCATTTAACACTAACAGTGCTGTTTGTTGCAAACTCTGGCCTCATGATGAGAACCACAGGCAAGTTTATCTGGTCGGCAGAGCACTACTGGATTTCCCTCTCAAGACCTGGCAAGCACCCTCCCCTCCTCCTCCTTTTGTATGTCATTTGTTTTGACTTACTGACCTAATGCCTAATGCCTCACCATCAGTACCATAGGCAAATTTTGCAATCTTTAGTTAACTTTTATCTGCAACTCACACTGGCTCATACAGGCCTAAATGATCTATAGTTAATTGCTTTTCCTTTGCTCACTTTATCATTTATGCACTGTAATTTCCCAAACTTCAAGCAAAGCTGTCTCCATGAGTTTAACAGAATATTTTGCAAAGAGCAGAATATTTTCTATATGAGAGTTACAACCCCTTTTCATTGCAACCGTTTTTCATGCTCCCAAGGAATTGTAAGTAAACAGAGTTGAATGCAGATGTATGTCAACTTGTGTGTTTTTACCTTCTGAACATTCATTTTGCAATCTTGATTAAGGTATTACTGCAGCAGAAGGCCTAAACTCCCTAAAGCGAGGTGGCAATCATCGTCAACATGAAGAGCTCCTGGGAACACTGACCCCGATAACCAGTGACCCAGAAAGCCCACGAGGCCAAGGTAGTTTACGATGACGAATGCAGGGGAATTAGTCTACCATAATATTTTAATCGCTGCTTTTCATCTTCAGCGTGTTAGCTTCGTGCAGCTGCACCACTAAAGAAGAGATCTGAATACCTGCACAGTCTTTGGTGATGTAATATAATCTGAGTTCCTAAATATGTGCAGAAGTGTGTGTGTGTGTGTGTGTGTGTGTGTGTGTGTGTG
>JAWQUT010000182.1:634381-650640 GCA_033807755.1 Ellobium chinense | reverse complement strand
GGGGGGGGGGGAAGTGAGAGAAAGGACGGGAAAGTGATTTCTTTTATTCCCGGGATCATGGGTTTTCACACGGAAAAAGCAGAGATGTGAAGATAGAAGTTTGGTGCCTCTGGGCCCGTTCGTAACTGCGGAGTTTCTAAATCCTACTTAATTCAATAGTAAAAACAACGCAAACAGACTGGATTATTTGCCTGGTGATGCTGCAACCTTAGCTCAAACCCCTTCTCTTCCCGCGGTCATAACACCATTATGATAGGAAATCTTTAACCCACTCCACTCAAGATATTCTTCCTTTTAGCCTCTGCAGATATTAAACTTTACTGTAACTGTATCACACAAACCATCGAACGGGATTCATGCACATGCTTAAACTGCATTTAAATAAACCTGAGTTACAAACACTAAATCCGTGAACAATTAAATTCGCATTTTGTTCATTACACAGTTAAATGATAATTAAAACGAAATTACCACATAAAACAAAGCAGCCAATCGATGACATCCATTCCCAGCTCTTAGCGTGATCAGGTTAGCGACGTAATCGGCGTAAACAGAAGGTTATTTCACTATATGATGATGATGATGGTAATAACAACAACAGTAATAGTAAAATGCATTTATGCCGTCCTTCACCCCCGCTTCACAGCTACATGCGCACCAACACAAACAAATGCACACCTCTACAAACACATAAGCTTACATATACAGCATATAAATGCAAAAATATACACACTCATATTCACTCTATGACATAACTGATGTATGTGAACTCAAAGAGCAGGAGTCTTCAGGTCAGGGGAAGCACGGGTACCAGTCCCTGATACCATCGTATACAGAGACTGTGCTCCCAGCTGAGACGCCAACTCATAGAGATGCACAAACGCACGCACATTCACTACTGCCACACTCATTATAAACATTAAATTAGAGTCTAAAAACCATTAGAGCAGAACTACTGAAACAATCCTTTAAGAAGGTACTTATTAAACAAATATGTTTTCACTTGAGCTTAATGATTCAGTGCTGGGGAAAAAACGGATAAGTTCTAGCAGTGAATTCCAGATCAAAGACCTTGCATATGTAAACGTACTATCACCATACTTTTTCAGATGATGTCAGTGGTGTGTATTTTTTCCCTGAAAAACGGGGTAATTCCTGGACACGTGGTTTTCTCTAGTGACTCAACAGAAGGGCCTTGACGGAAGCTTTGAAGGAAAGAATCCAAAATGAATGCCATTAAGTTCTGATAATAAAAGAGTAAAGAGAAACAGAAAGTCTGGGCCAGCGAAAGGCTACAGAAAGTCATGGCAGGAGAAAAACCAGTTTCACACTTCGCTACTGCACTTGCCGGATCACACTTCTTACAGTAAAATAACAACATCCGGCATTCGTCATGGCAAAAGCAGACTGCAGAAAAGGGGGGGGGGGGTTANGGGGGGGGGGGGTTAAATAGGGGCGATGCCGGGAGGAGGGGAAGAATAGGCGCCACCTTGAGTAAGGAATGAAATCTAGTGGATGTATGGACGCGTGACCATTAGTTAACTTTATGAGATCTGAAGTTGCTTTGCCTGAGTCAAACTATGAAAACGGTAGAGCAGATCTCTAACTGGACGTTTATATCTCTATAATGTACTATTTTGGTGTGGCTCCGTTATTGGCCTTTCGCCTATAACACATCAATATCCGTGGCTACCAATACTGCTGTAGTCCTAAGAAAAATTCTATCAAACAATTCAATAAACCGTTCTTAATTTGTCAAATCCAATGAAGCTAATTTCCGGTCTAAGCAAAATAGTGGTGTGATTGCCTCATCAAATCCCGTTTCCGAAAATAAGGATGCATCAACCAATAAAAGCCAATGTAATAGGCCATATCAGCCAATCATACTCTTTTGACAATAGAAGAAGCAATATTTGCTGGAGTTGTGGCTTGCGATGCCCGGATGACCGTGCATATATATAAAGAAATAGAGCTCTCTATCATTCGCCAAAAGTGAATTGGCTCACGTATGCCTGTCCACCCCACACCTCAGACCAGCTAGTATTATATCAGCCTGAAAAGACGCCTTGTTGTTGTTTTTTGTTTTTTTAAACTACGTTGAGTAGGACTCCTCTCGACTTCGTTTCGGTTTCCGTCACATTCAACCTTCCAAAGTCATATAACTGCCAATCTCAGATATTATTAGGCCCACATTTTAATGTCAAGGACGAGACAAACTATTACACTCTGCCCTCTTGCGATCACACCATTCTCTGAATCACAAAACGCCTTGTTTGGTGAGATGCATGGCAGTTCTGATTATCGGTGGTTGCATATATCCATTTCGTTAGATACTATAGGCACCGTCAATGGCAAGTCTGAGACAGCTGAAAACAGGCTTGTACTAGGCGAGGTTGAGATCGTATGAATATTTTACGATAAATGAATCTGTAACATTTTGGATTCACTTTCACTGACTTTTAACATCCTTCATTCACAGGACATGACGCGGCTGCACTAAACTCGTTCAATTCTTTGGAGGTGGAGGGAGAGGGGCGCTTAAGAGGGGGCTTACCAGACGACGCTTTCATTAAAATTGTCTACAAATTTCAAAGGCCATTTTAAGTTCTACAACAGCCAACATTTTTGAACAGGAAATGTATACCGATACAGCTAAGTTCGTCACAGCAAAGTTTACTGGCTACCATAGCTGATTAATTTTTCTATACATGTATTCACAAGAGGCAACATTCTAGATAATGTTTTATAACAATTTTCATAATGTTCTGTGGCGTTGTTCTGTGTCTGGCACGCAGACAACTCACAATATAAAATGAGTGACTAGAAATTCTGGTATAAACTTTTAAGAATACCCGGAAAGCACCAATTGTCCCTGAACAGAGTTTTATCTCACTGTCACAAAATGTCAACAGTCATTCTTATCTGGGAAACTCTCAACTAACTTGGACGTGGTCTTTCTCGGAAAATAAGGAAGGGGTTGGAGGTTGGGAAGAAATGGAAGAGGCCTGCTACTGACCAATAACATCATCCGTCTTGTAAATATTCATAAGCGTCGAATCCATGACTGAAGACATCTGAAAAGAGACGGAAACCCGTTTTTCTCTCTTCCCCCCTGCCCCCACCCCTCCCCACATCAACGTCTAGTCAAACAAACAAATATACACACATACACACAAAACAAAACAAACAAAAAAAAGGACGCTTTGTGAAACTTCGGAGTTAGAATCTCTAACATCCTGACGTCGGCACATTACATGTAAGATAAAGAGTTACAACAAATGCGGACTGGAGGAATCTGTAAACTCCTAAAACCTGATTTACCGCAGTCTGTGAATTTATGGGCATCTTATAAGGAAGGCTGATCACCGGAAAGCTACTTTGGATTTCGCCAAAAATCCAAGCCGGGGAATTTCCATGAAGCACACACTTGACCCAATGAAGATCTCGATAAGCGATAAGGTGGTATTACAAATATATGACAAAGTGCCGGCTAAAAGCGCTCCCCTCCACTCAACAGATCCGCGCTGGGTTCGTACCTCTGATTTGCAATCAGTAATTAGTGGTGGGCCGATATCTGAAGTTTTAAATATCACAATATCCAGCCTTCACACTCTGATTATCAAGTATCGATTCTATTTCGATTATGAAACTTAGTTCTTGATAAACATTTTGATACTTTCGATACTTTTCAGACCTTTCGAAACCGGTAAGCTTTACATTGAGAAGACGGGTTTGGGATTGAGGCTCGAAATTGATTTCGATACTTCTGATACAGCTAGGAACATACAAAAACCAACTACCGTTGCTTGAGGAGACTAACAGAAGATCGGAACTAGATCGAAATTAATATCGATACTCTCGATACTGTTAACTCGTTTTGCAATGACCAGTACTGAGGACCGGAATAGGCTTGAAATCGTTTTCGATACTCGATATTAATCTGAAGGCCCTTCGTCGCTGTAGGCTTTTCGGTGAAGTGTCTTACAGACTGTTTCTAAGGATGTGGGGATCAGAACTGCTGTCGACGCGTTCTATACTAGATAGATCATTGCACCCGGTCAGATGAGGCAAGGCATGGAAAACGATAACATTTCAAAGACAATTTGGGGGNGAGGTGGGGGGGAGGGGAGGTGAATCCTGTTTGGGTCAGACAAACGTCACCGCTGAAATCGAATGTATCGAAATGTATCGGAACTACAGGGCCTGATAATGTATCGAAATTCCTAAAAATCGAAAGTACCAAGAAAGGATACTGCCCACCACTATCAGTAATATCATGATTATATTATTTTGATGTTTGTAACAAAGGCAGCCAGAATAACGTTTTTCTTCGCGTTGCATCGGCATGATTCGATGTCATTACTTACGACAGCCGACCGACTGACTGACCAATCGACCGACGTACCTCTCTGTCTCTGTCTCTCTCTCTATCTATCACAATCTCTGAAAGAAAACATTTCCTGATTTCAGAGAATTCTCTGACGAATGGCATCCCTGGTTATAATTGTACTTGTGTCGTCACGTCAGCCTTCATCCATGTGTTCTCAAAGCACGCAGCCATTAACATGCCTAGTCAACTGCAAACAGCGATAACCCATACCGCAACGGCTATAAATTCATCAAACAAACAACCCATGAATTTAGAAAAACAGGAATGATCGAACCAGATTTATTATCTTAATCTAACAGAACAATGACTGACTTCGTGAATATGCGTTCTAGGAGGCTGCGCACAGCTCTAACTGGGCGACACATCTAAACAGTGTGTTGTGTATCGGT
The DNA here is from genome assembly GCA_033807755.1 of Ellobium chinense. NCBI lineage: Eukaryota > Metazoa > Mollusca > Gastropoda > Ellobiida > Ellobiidae > Ellobium > Ellobium chinense. Next base: position 645,861 of record JAWQUT010000182.1, on the reverse strand, counting down.
TGAGCCACAACGTCAACAGTCTTCACGCCTTCTTGAGGCCGCATCTCACATGCAATCCGGCAAACTACATAGCGAGTCGTCATATTGTGATGCCACGGACACAAATTAATATTCAGTACCTGATACCACCGAGTTGCGACAACAATAAGCTGTAGTCTTGTCTTGATTAATCCCACCTGTCGTGCCTGATCTGATGATATTCAGGGGCGGAGCTCAAAACTTATCACAATGGAGGCGGTGGAAGAGAAGGTCATCAAAAGTCCTTTACACTAATTATCATGATTTTTAATACATCGGGTTAACACAACAGACTGTGAAAGTGTTGGCGATCGTCCAAGTATTTGAGGTGGGGGTGGGGGGTGAACCAGAAAATGGAACAGCCCTCCTCTCGTACTTTCCTCGTCCCGGTCACGCTGTAATGCAGTTGTATTTATTGATACAAATCGCAGTCTGTCAGATAATCGATAGCTGCTGGCTCTAGCAAACCCTCGATGCTGCCAACAGGTTAAAATATGATTGTGCGTGTCATCGTCCTCTCTTCCTGTGATCATGTTAGCCTTCATTTATCAACATGTTTCAGCGTCTTCATTACAACAAACTGGTGTTTGGGAGAGAGGGCTACTAGAAAGGAAGGGAGAGAGAGAGAGAGAGAGAGAGAGAGAGAGAGAGAGAGAGAGAGGGNGGGGGGGGAGAGATGCCCTTATTGGGGTCATGGATTGCTCAAGCTCTAAACACTAAACAGTAATCACAGATGCTACTTCTAACAATGACAATGTGAGGCACATGTATCCAGGTAACAGAAAACGGCTGAAAAATAGGACTGGCGAGTTCCTGGACTCCCATAATGAAATTTCCTACTTCGAGAAAGAAGCTTCACTGCACTGAGAGAAATTGGCTACAGAAGGGTATTTCTTTTATTGATCTATACTGAAAAGAGATGACTGACCCACTCTTATTAGCAGTTTGCATACAGTCTTGGGAACACCGACTCTGTCACGGGATGTTGTCAGTATCTGAATTTTATCTTTTCGTAAATTTGAAATGCTGAGGTGTCGCGTTGAGCAAAACGACTGAAATGCACATATTCTCATGAAAGAATGCCTCATCACGCATCAGAGAACTCAACTTTCGTAACAATTCCTCCAAATGGCAGAGCCAGGCTATCTCCGACCCTTAAAAGATTAAAAGGGAAGGGAATTCACCAGATATCAATCATTAGGCTACAACAGAAAATTTCCCCAAAAGTAATACTCTCACCGGCTAGCCCCAGGAGAATTTCCATCCTTTTATAACTAGCATTTAATTTCCTCAGTGTAAATTTCAAGAGAACTACTATGTCATTGGTGAGTTATCTTGCTTCAAAACATGCAGTCTTGGTGTGATTTGCATTTAAAAATGTTCAATATCAGGCGCTGGGACATGCAATCCTGACACTATGACCACCACTACCTGATTACGGAGTTCAAGGCCAAGAAATCGCAATAACCACATCAAGACAGTCGATCCCGACCATTTGACAACAGAGACCACGTAAAGGACATTCGGTCTGACTCCCTGACACCGATCACTGCTGGTGTTTACAGGGTCATTTGGCTCTAATCCGCCAATGGACGAGGTCTTATTTTTGCCGCCACAGACAGGTTATACTCTTCAGACCCTCTAGTCATTACTTTACCATAACGACCTCAAACTTATGGGTCTCTCTCACGCACAAGTCTGTTCTTGTCATTGCTCCACCAAAAAGACCTCAGTATGAAGACAATCTCATATGCACAAGTCTGTTCTAGTTCTGCCAAAACGACCTCAACTAAAAGAGGCTCTCATATGCCCAAGTCTATTCTAGTCGTTGCTCTACCAAAACGACCTCGATATGAAGGGTCTCTTATATGCTCATGTCTGTTCTAGTCTTGGTCCTGCTAGAACGATCACAACATAATGGGTCTCCCATTAGTATGTATGTTCTAGTTCTCCGAGAACGACACTAACGTTATTAGTCTTTCAGACGCACAAGTCAGTTCTAGTCATTGCTCTACCAGAGCGACCTCAACATGATTATTCTTTCATACATTACTGTCATGTCATATAGCTTTCTCTGACTGAGAAATAACATACTCTGATTTCAGAGAATTCACTACACCACAAGTTAACGTTAAAGGACAGGCATATCTGTGCAGTCAGGCGGAAATAATGATTGATCTGCGTGTTATGCGGGCTGTTCAGACTACGACACCATTTTGTTGCCTGTTCAACGCCAGTCATTATAACTGCTATTATGTCACCATGCTGGGCTCTTAATGAGTCTTCATAATAACATGCTGCAAGGTCTATACGTCAGTTGTTGACCTCGATCAAATCATGAAAGTACTGGGAAAGCATGAATTTCAAAAGATCTTTTCGAGAACGGCGGGAAGGGGGAAGACTGATTCCTTCGTCTTCGCCGCACGCATTATACAATATAGTGCGATATTCATAATGTGCTTAATATGACACATGCAATTTGCATTCAGTCTGGCACTTTTCAGACAAAACAGAACGCACAATTGCGACACACTGCAAACTTATTCATATATAATTTCTGAAGAGAAGATAGGCAGAAAACATGAGATTTTGGCAATGCGATTATGTTTTGTTTTCCACAAGGCAACAACCAGGCAACAAAATACCTGCTGCCAGCGCAGTTCTCTCTCACTATATATATATATTTAAAAGAAACAAAAGAAAGCAACCTCACTCTTTCATTACAAACAGTGTGTACAATTCTGATGTTATTGCAAGGCCTAATAATCTACTGTTATCGTTATCATATCCACTTCTTCCAAGCCCGCATCATTTGCAATTAAGTTTGTACATACTGTGGTATTTCCTTATTGTATTGACGATATTTCAAACATTTGCAGTGATCCGCTTCTTATTGCCCTCGCGTCCCCCCCCCCCCCCCNAACCGTCGTTTTTAGCGTGACTCTGCATGANTGGTATTTCCTTATTGTATTTACGATATTTCAAACATTTGCAGTGATCCGCTTCTTATTTCCCTCGCGTCCCCCCCTCCCCCCCTCTCTCAACCGTCGTATTTAGCGTGACTGTGCATGACGCGAAGTTTGTCATGAACGACTACATCACGTTCATTAACACTTTGCTTACTAAGCTCAAAAGTACTGGAGGGTGGCCCGGTGGTGGAAAGATAATTTTGATTCTTTTTTTTTTGGGGGGGGGNGGGGGGGGGGATATGGGGAGAGGGTGATGGCGGGGGCGACAGCAAAGAGAAGAAGGAAGACTGACGATGAAAGAAAAGAATATCTTAGCGTCATTATCTGATTAACGCGTACAAAGGTTGACAATAAGCACAAACTGCGTGTATACTTCATGAATTAGTTTTTATTGAACTCTAAAAATATCTGGTAGCGAATAGGCTAACACACTTTGCGATAAGATAAAGATGGATAAAATTAGAAGCCAGTGAAGAGAAGTAGCCATGACTGATTTCAGTGTACTTTTATGGCTATACACGAAAAAGCATCGCTTGTAATTGAACCTCATGTTTACAGTAACTCGCATTTTCGTTTTAACGGTTTAGTTGACCCCGATGAATCAATCCTTTGCTTTCTGCATCAGAATTTCTTCACTACCCCGAACACCTCAAAAACTCAATATTATGAACTGGTCCCTTGTGGTTTGTAAGGTCCTATCGTAACCTGCTAGACAAGACCATTACCTGTGGGCGCAAGGCATATGAAATTAGGACTTATGGAACTGAGGAAGCGCTGGATGAGAAGAGCTTCAAATTGAGCGTGAAATTACAGTCCTGTAACCATGAGAATGTCTTTCGGAATGGATGTCTACAAGATGAGGAGGGAGAAAATGACAAACGACAAGGGGATCCACTAAAAAAACAACTGCCGTCCATTCGACAAAACAGAATGCTGAAATTTAAAAAAAGGCAGATTGGCCAATGCCAAAATAATTAATAGTAAAAATAAAAATTGTAATCATCACGATTCTTCTTCCCCACGTACACACACCCACACACATACGCCGAGTCTAATACTTTTCTGAGCACATACGTTAAAGACCGGTAAATCTAGAACTAATCCCGAGCTGCGCCCACTCAGGCACCTTGATGCATAATTATTCCTGCCAGAAAGAGACCTTGTTCTCTACATTCTTCACTCTCCTAAAGGTGATACCGTGCCGTTGTCATATTCGAACCCCACTAACCCAATAAAAAACCTCTTAAGGAGATTTGGCAAGACAATGAAAACTGGCTGGGCTGGAGGGGGTGCAGCAAAAAGCGTCCCCGGATTTCTACACGTGTATCTGGAACCTTGTCTTTAGAGGTCAGACGAGTCAAACGCATGCGGCGTCCTCAAAAGTTAATGCCATTATCGTTCATATCAATGTCAAGTCATGGCACAAAACTCCTTCTCGTGTTGGAACTTTCTCCACTATGAATGTTTTCTTGGGAATGATATCACTATCCATACTTCACAGCTGCAAAGACAACACCTAAGAGAGCCAACATGAAGTGATAAAGCGATACCATATAAAATGGTCACGCAACAATGTATAGTAACGGTGTCTCCATGCCTTTCGTTTTCTCTCTCTTGTGTTGGAACCCTCACCTCAATACAAATGCTTTCTTCAAAAGAGGAATATCAGTATTTTTATATGAGTGCTGCACAGGTAGCACATCACAGAAAACAGGAAGTGGCAAAGCGATATAATTGAAAATGGTCAACCAACAATTAGGCCAGATGAGATAAGATAACACGAAAATACACCACCACAGACTGCCGGACGTAATCCAAACATAAAAAGAATGTTACTGAATTTGACACAGAAACATATGGCATACACAGACAACCGACATGGCACAAGACACAGACACATACAGATCACAACAAAACCAAACACTGATGACAAGCTTTTTCATCGAATTCTGATACAGACATGAAACTACTGTAGAAATGAATGTTTTTCGCGAAGATCCAATTTTGGCATATTTCGCAAATTGAACTTCACTCGCAAAAATTATTTCCCGTGAAAGAAGGCTACATAAAAAAAAAAAGAATAAAAATTCAAAGGACTTATTACATGTATGTATCAAATTTGTTCACGGGGCACTAACCCTAAAGGGATACACAAGCACTGTTATCTCTAGTTACACTCCGTCGTTATTTGGACATTATCGATTATGGTATGTTTCCCTATCAAAAAGAAGAAGGACTGCCAAATATGTTATACCGGCAGTCACCTGAGATTACTACAGAATTATGCCCCCATATCCAAACGAAAAAAACCGTCTACGAGGCTCATGAAAATTAGTCAAATTCTTCACGAACAACAAAACACTTCTACAATTGACAGTGACAAGGTGAACAACGAGAACAGGCTAAGAAAGATGAATGATACTCACTGGTCTTGAAAGTCGAGCATGGGAGGATCCAGCCTAATATTGTTTGAATAAAAATTATCATCTTGTAATCTGAAACGAAACAAAGAGAAGCACAATGTCTTAATCTGCTCAAGCAATGGATTTCATTCATTCATTCATTCATTCATTCATTCATTCATTCATTCACAAAAGCTGGTTTATCCCTTCTTTCACATACAATTTGTGCTGTACACTGGCAGTGAAGTGCCCCCCCCCCCTTTTTTTTAAAATTGAAACTACATAACATCTGTATGTATTTATTACTTTTCAGTCTTTTAAGAGGGACCCCAGTCCACCGCTCATATCCTGATAGTATACTATTAGACACTTCTGGTATATTCTGAGATGCAGTGGGGAGACGAGGTTCAACCAACATTAAAGGAAGAGCACACATCCTTATGCTTATTTCTTACCAGGACACGCCCATTTCTTGAGGAACATGAAATCACTTAGCCCCCCTGAACACAGCATGAAATTTTTGACAATGTTTTAGTATTGTGACGCACTGAGTTGAATGTGCTTTGGTCATGAAGCAAGTGAACAGAGAACAGACAGAATAATGGTATGTGTGTGTGCGTGTGTGTCTGTGTGCGCGCGCGTACAAGTGTGTGTGTGTAGGGGTGGGGGTGGGGGAGTCGTCACACACAGACAGAATGATGTGTGAATGTTTGCGCGCGCGTATGTCTGATCAAGCATACGTGCGTAGGTGACAGAGGGTGTGCTTCAAATTAAAGAACTGAAAGAAAGTAGGACAAAGGTATGGTGAGGTTACTCGTACTATGCTACAATATATTATTAAAAACTGCATCATCATAACCAAGTGACAGGCGTGAACGAGACAAACCTGACTGACTAGATCATCAGCAGAGCGCTCTATTTCAATAAGACTGTCTCATTTACCCTGCTATAGGCAATGCGTAGATCGCGTGTCACCAAAGTGCAGGCGTCACGTACACTCAAGCACATCAACAACACGATACACACGAACTTGACCCTCATGCAAAGGTGCATTTTCCCATTCAACGCAGGCCTTCATTCGACGTCTTTCTTTACATAGAAGAATTCGAATGAAGCCATCTGAAGAACGCTGCATGCAATGAGTAACATGCATGCTCCATCAGTAACCTCTAAGAATTAATCCAACGACAGGTTTCAATGGTGATAGCATAAGGCTTTCTCGGTGGCATATTCTTATGGATTCCGGTTTAAATTTCAAAATGTCAGCGCCTCATTATGCAAGAGGGCATACGAATACGATTCATCATTCGCGCCCAGAAGTCTACACCTTCTCCAACTCCCCCCCCCCCCCCCCCCCCNCCCCCCCCCCACAACCAAAATAGTCAACTCTACAGATTGTGATACATGCGAAGTGCGTTAGCAGCTAATAAGGCATTTCATTCTGCCGATCGAGTTACTTGTCAGGTATGATCTACAAATAGTGCACATATTCGTGAATTATGCACAGAATCAAAGGGCATTTTACTCATTTTAAATATTTCTGACTTGTAGATGTCAGATTCACCCCCACATGAGACTCCTGTGGTCTTGCGAACAGACAGATCAGATATTCTCAAACTTGGTCCACTTTCTTCTCTTTTTTTTTTTTTACGTACCCCTTCCTGGATTCATGTGTCGCCTGGCAGGTAAGAAGTGGGGAGGTAATATTAATTTTACTATAAAAATATCAGGTCCTTGCAAGATTTGCATTTCATGCTGAAACGTATCACAACGGTGAACAGGGATAGACTGACGAGACAGTGTGTACTGCTCGCATACTTGTGACATTATGCACATTAATACCTGATCGTAGAGGAATGGAGGAGGTGGTGAGAGGGGAAGGTACACGGATGTTCACAATAGAAGGGTGAAAGACACACTGAATACTGTAAACTCTGATCGAGAGAGAGAGAAGAGAGGGAGAGAGAGAGGGGGAGAGAGAGAGAAGAGAGAGAGAGAGAGAGAGAGAGAGAGAGAGAGAGAGAGAGAGAGAGAGAGAGAGAGAGAGAGTGAGAGAGAGAGAGACACAGACAGACAGATTATATTGTTAAGATACTTCACTGTGCAGATGTATTAGCAGCCTTTCCCTCGATATCTAACATGAACTTTATTATTAGGTGAGGTGATGAGATAAACATGACATAAGCACTGATAAAATGTGTTGTATCACTCAATAATATGGGAGGTAGACTTAAATACAATGTTAAATTTTCTATATCCCACGCATTACACGTTTATGAACACAAATTCCAACAGTAACTTTATAACATACGAATTAATTTATACTTACAACATGCTAATCATTTTGCAATGAAGTAACTGACTCAATCCCCTGATTACATTATAATAGTCTTTTACCCACAATCACTACTCTAAAATGCAACATGGATCCTTTCTATTATCACTGAATTTATGGATGACTGAGCAAAACGGCCTACGGACTATCTGTATGTAATCTCTCATTATAACAGTTTTCCATTCTCGGCTACCCTTGAAACAAACAACAACAACAAAAAAAAAACCACCAAAAACCGGGGGTATTTTGGCTAGACAGCCAGATAACACCGTGGAGCTTATTTTGACTGGACAGCCAGACAGAAAGCTTTTCGTATGTGACTAAGTCCAGCACTATGTCTCTCATCCATTTAAGAAAGAAAAAAAGTATATTATCTTTAGTCTGGTTCATTGTGATGAGTCTCTCTTCAGATTCTGAGTCAGTGTCACTACATAATTCACCAGAAAGCAGCAGGTTGACATTGTGAGAAAATATGCAGAATTTTAGTACAAAAACTTGGGACTCCCGTAAGGTTATTGTGGATGTCCTCACAATGTACTCACTTCAAAAAAGAAATCTTTCCCCTCAATTTCCTTTAGTGAGAACAGTTCCAGTACAGTTTTTGTGAACTGATCAGGAACATATTGTATGGCATCAAACTGCAGTTGTGTTTTGCAGTTGGAAGCTCCCTGTGGCTCTAACATAAAAGAAATGAAAGCAAATGACAACATTCCCGTTTAAAGGACCGAAATAAAAAATAATGCATAGTTGACGGGTCGTTTCTCTCCACACATTTACCGAGCAGAGGAGCTATTAACATCGCGTTTTACTATCACATTTACATCATCAATATGAATACAGTATAATGTGCAGGATATTGGATCCGTGATAAATAACATGCCACACAGTTGTACAAAAGGACGTTATATATGCTACAAGGCCTTGCCGGCCGATACATACAGCGAAAGCAAATACGAGTAATACAGTTGTGCATTGGTCATTTTCATTAAATAGTTATAAGTTACAGTGCGTATTAGCCCATTGACTACACATTCAAGCGACTCCTCTCTTTCCCGACTAAACGTAGTGAACAGCAAAGAAATAACGAACTACAGTAGTTCTGATGAAATTGTTTGGGCTGAGCGTCACACATTGTGCACCGAAAATCCACGTACATGTCCGTCATTTCGCGCAAAGAGCTAATGTCTGATTTTCATTACTTCGTCACTCGGCATATTAAGGGGAATAAACATCGAGGGAGGTGCCCTGGTCGGATCATGGATCGTTTGACATTTTCTGTGTTATGGAAGGTAATGAGGGTCGAGGAAATTAAGAGCTTATCTTCTAACGACACGCACTTTTCACTACCAGTTCACATGCAAATTATAGCATGAATTCGAATCGATCCTTACCACAATTGTGGCTCACAAAGTGTGGCTATACAAGTCTACGGGAAAAAAAGCGTTGGCACGATGGTTACAATTATTGACAAGAAAAAGGTGTGCACTTTCGATTTCAACCAGGGTTCAAACGCATCTGAAGACATAAAATTTAATGACTTTTGAATGACTTTTCAATGAGTTTCGGGAAAAAAAATTACGTGCCTAACATCATCACTGATTTCCATACTTATTATACGGGATAGGAAATTCCAGATACGGTTCAGCTGTAGCTTATTCCTAGGTAACGCGAAAACTCCATGAAGCCCATGGTCTCTGCTTTAGTATGAGAAGTTTGCTGTCGGGACAGACCAAAACCAAAGCACATGTGATCGTTAACATCAGTGCAGCTCACCTTTCATTTAATAGGCAAAACTCCAGACAAGCCATCGTTAAATTTTACCCTTTAAGGACCCGATGGCCAAAATATAAAATGTTGCGACTCATTAGGGCCTTGTAATCACCTAAACAAATGTAAGGACTTTTAAGGACCTTCAAAGACCCGTGGGAACCCTAAAGACGTACAGGATGAGTATCACAAATCTTCGAGGATGACAGTGCTGTCAAATTCGTTTAAACTTAAAAAGATTTATCTTTCAAGGCAAGGAGAGCTGATTTCTAGATATCAAAATCCTGCACAGGTATCGTCCAATTAATCAGTTATCAAAACTCATTGAATCAAGTTTTAAAAAGGGAAGTACGTGAGAGACAAAGTTATAGGATAGCCTGTCATGAGCTTCGTGTGTGCGGTTCTGAAATTTCTCTTGATTCCATTTCTTTAAGGGGTCTGCCCACAAGTCCATCTATGAGCCCCCACCCCCNCCCCTTGCCCCAATACACATACAACCACACAACAACATCATAATTCCAACAAAACAAGTGGACAAGCCTTATAAAGGGCAATTTCTGTACAATTGCCACGTCGCTTAAGCAAATTACTGAAAAGCTATAATTTTACAGCACTCAGTATTTGTTGTTTTTAACAGGAATTCATTTATTCTTTAAATATAAACCGAACTTTACTGCTATCAAGTCAGAGCTTTTCAGATATTAGCTTAACTGGCATAACAATCTGCTGGAATTACCCAAAATATATAGTAGAAGTGGAACTGATATAAAGACAACCAGGCTAGCGACACAAAAAACACCTTTCAATCAATAAATCTTTCTCTCAGCAAACTTTCCCATTCCAATTTTTTTTTTGTTGCCCGGTTTTCTCTTTTCCTTCCTCCATTCTCTCTTCCTCTGTTGTTCTGTCTTTCTCAATCCCCTTGCCTCCTCAGACCAAATAACTTCTCGGTTCTTTCACCTGTTTGCTTCCTCTTTTACCTCTACTGCTTTTCTTGCTGTCCCTCCGTTCTCATACATTTTAAGCCCGTTCATTCTCCATATCACCTCTCCATATAAGAAATGCCATCATTAGACAAAACCCCAGCGGCTTCAACTATTAAACAATGCAATGACAGAAGCGAGGCCTTGAAAGAAATCAACTCAAAATTTCTGGATTGTTCTGACGCTGAGTTCTATTTCGCTGAATTTATTCTGCCTGCATGGACCTTTCGAAGCGGAGCGCACTTAAGACTTCTCTTTCTCAACCACCCCTCTCCTCTTCCCCACGCCGACACAAAATGAATTTGAAGAAAATACGGAACGAGCCGTAGAGGGCTGACTACTATAAACAGATTTCCCGCCAAAAAGTGACGAGCTGGATGGGATAAACATTGTGGCATGCTTTCTTCTTCATTGCTATTTTTATTATTATGATTAGAGACTTCCATGCAAAAGTTAGTTTCATAATATGATGAAAATAATACATGGGGACATCGTTGGTTATCCTGCTATGATTACCGGTTTCCCACCATTAAATCCTGGTTGAAATTCGAAATATGAATATGCCGACGGCACAGTCCAATCTCAGTCGAAACGAGCTCACAAAGCCATTTTATCTAATACGTGAGAGAGCATGGAACCATGAAAAAACATACATTTTAAACACTCTGTGGAAGTAAAGACTGAATATATTACTTGCATCAAAGGTTACCATCGAATATTAAAACACACGGATCATATAAATATGAATCATTCATTTTACTGGATAAACATTATTTTGTCAAGGAAATGTACTCTCTGATCTTACATTTTAATATAAGCCACGGCAAAGGGACACCTGACACACAAGACTCTCTTGCCAGGAAGCAATATAAATAAAACATAAGGTGTAATAACGTGTATGCATGCTTCAAAACAGCAAGTAAGTGTCCTGGGAATGTGATACATGGTTTAATGTTCCTTCGAATACGGATTTCGCGTCAAACAAAAAAAAAATCCCCAAAGCCCC
>JAWQUT010000182.1:587416-619686 GCA_033807755.1 Ellobium chinense | reverse complement strand
GAAAAGAAGGATTAACCACGACTTCTACAGGTTGAACAAAAGTAAAGGCTGGACCCACCCCCCTTTCCCCCGACATTTATTCCTAGAACAAAATGGCGAGTAGGAATAATGTCATCAGTCTAAAATATGATCACCTTGATTCATCAATAGAAGACAATGATAAAGATAAATGACCAAAGTTTTGTTCTGAAAATGCCTCTTCAGTGATGGAAACAAAGTAATGTAAGACAGCGTGGAGGCCCGTCGGAGGCCAATCTTTCTTTGAGAAGATCAAAGCTGGGTGAAGTGGGCAATGCACTGCCACTTGCTAGCTGGATATGGGAGGGATAATAGAAAAACAACAAGATCTCGGTTCATCACATGGATGGATGTTGGGTTATCCCCTATGTTGTACCCATGTTCAAGTAAACGTTTCTGACTAGATATCCCACCTCCTGCGCCCCTTCCCACTGACCTTTTAAAACTACAATCTCTAACACAAGCCATGTCCTATGGGCCATACCACCCTCCTCGCCTCTGCCATGATGTTTGAATGGCCAGGTCTATCTCAGTATACAAGTGCCCTTCACGCAATTCCTGTCCCCAACTGCCCGCGGAAATATTCTACCAGAAGGGCTACAAATTATTGATTTGCTGTAACGTTCGGCATTGGAGTGCAACAAGATAACGAGCGAATTGCATATTTTATGTGAATGAAAATAACACCACTAATAACAATTACGAGATCTACAGCAATTTCCTTAGTTATCAGCAAGACCGCGTGAGACAAGTGAAATAAAATATTTATCCTAGTAGCATACTTGGATGCTATCCAAAATGCGACCGCAAAATAAAATAAAGCTTTGCCTTTATGAGTAGGTGCAAATCGGCGGGGTAAGCTGTAAATCGGTGGGGTAAGCTGCAAACGGATGAGCCTACGCTACTTAATTCCAAAAGTTCATGGCGATCTGTTGTAGTGGAAAATTCCTCGCACATAACGAGTCTGCAATTTTTATTTCCTTTACCAGGTCGACAATACGGGCTTATCGGTGTGCTATTTGTCAATCTTGTTATGTTATACCATTCTTTTGTTATGTCACTCGACTGATGAACGTCCAAGTTTAGCTCAGTGTAATGGTACACAAGTTAACAAACATTCTATAAGTCCTGTGCAGGAAGTAGTGAAAAGTACTCACCCTAAATCAGGAAATGTGGAACCAGGTTTTATCTGGAGGAAAAAATGTGCAAAACATTAGTCATCAACAACGCAGGCAATTAATGTAAAATTATAACTGCACCTTTATGCAAATCTTGAATGGCATCATTTCTTGGTTTCTGGGAAATACAGGACTTAAATCACAAAGCTTAACTCGGCAGCTGTTTGATCCAGTTTCCTGATAAGCCAATGCTTCTAGCATCATGTTCAATGTCTATGGCGAGTCTAAAATTAAAGGCTTTGGAGATGGGTACGCAGATGATATATAGTTTTCCATTTTCTTTTTTCATCTATAATTATCGTTGGTGTTCACAGTACCAATTTCGTGAAAAAAAAAAAGCATCATATCGTCATATCGTGATTGTGTGCCATATATTATCCCCCTTGCCCAAATAGCGAAAGCTTATGGGAACAAAACTGATGAAACTTGGGTCCTATCTGACCATGCAAGTCAGGCCAAGGTTTATTTTTCTCAGCATAGTTTGCATGACATATCTGCCGCTTACAATGGAATTAAAAGATTCACACAGATATAATTATACCTGTTTGAATAACACTAGAAGGATGCCTGGTGTTCTGCCTTAACCTCCATCTGACATAAGCTTATGACGGCCAAAAGCGCAGAGGGTGGAAGAATCTGAGGTTGGCATTATATGCTCATATGCATATTGTCTAGGGAGAGCTGACACATAAAATCAATTTCTTTGGCACAGTAATGATGTTGAGGGACATCTGAACTGTGCTATGATAAAACTGCAATTCTGAAATATCTACATGACATCTTTCACAAAAGCATGACTTATTACTAAAACTTCATCATGCAGCTTCTGTCTGGTGAAAGCATCTCACTAACATAAGGTTCTAGCACCGGTTAGTTTTCTACACTAATGAACATGATTTTATTATACTGCATACTCCATTTCACCGAAGCCTCTCTCTCAGAAAAGAGAATCTTGGGTCATTCATTTTTTCTAAGTCTAAATCTCATGGAAGAGCCTGATTTCAGCACACAATCCCTTTTCTTTTAATTGCTGAAGAATCCAGACTGCAAATTACAGAACATGAATAACCATCTTTATCAGCAAGTCCTCTTAACTTATCATACTACTTCATGAACCACATAACATTCCACTTTCTCTTTACATTGCAGAAAAAACAAAAAAGTTGGGGACTGTTAGTGTAGTGGGCTTGCCCACATCTTGCAAAGAGGAACAAGTGTTATGAAATTACATATCCTGTAGGATGACCTTCATAATGTAACAGCTGTGAATAGTAAAAGGGAAGCAGATGTATTTACAACCACTGTAGATCACAAAGATCCAATTACAGATTTTTTCCAAGCACTCCAAATAAAAACTTTGCAATCATAATTCAGGGACATAGAATTCTTTTTGTCTTTATAAATCAAACACAAAAAAAAACAACAACAATATATTAATTATTATTTGGTGTGTCCTCAAGGCCCTAATGAATGTTTTCTCTACACTGTTTCCAGAATTTTAAAATCACCCTAAAACCACCCTGAACAGCACCAATCTTATCTCATCTTTCTTGTAATCCAAAGTTTGCTTTACTTGAGAAAATAAAAAATAATTCCTCTAGAAATCTACTGTCCCCCACTCAAATTTTCATAAAAAGGGTGAAATGTCTCTACCCCCTTCCCCCTAAACTCTTATGACCTGGAGAAAACACTGCTTATAAATACAACACGGCACTTCCTGCCATACAGCACTTTCATTTATGTGGGTTGAGTCATGCAATATGACATCAAGCTGTTTTCAGAAATTATGTTATCTGTCAAACCACTGGATTTTCTTGAAAATAGTCCTTGATTTGTTTGACATGGGTACCTGTCAACCCACTGGATTTCCTCAAAAACAGTATCTTGATTTATTTGATAAAAACATACCAGACTATATTCCCTTATTTCCACTTAGCAGTTTCTTAATGGCATATTATTACCTACCGGGAAGAAGAGCCAAAATAAACAACTAAACTTTAAGCTTCCCGTCCTGAAACATTTGAGTATTCAGCCACTTGCATTAACTATTATAAAAACATTACAGCTACAATACCAGTGAATCCAGTGAATTTCAGTCTCTTCAGTCACATCACAAGGCAGTTGGGTGTAAAATTTCAAGGCACATAAAATATGACTGATTTAAAAATCCAGCTTGATCTTGTCATTCAGATAGGAAGTCTGACATTTGCAGAAATTCTTTTCACCATTTTGAAATGGGAAGTAAAGGCGTATATTATTTTATTAATCTAGAATTTGAATAGTACTATAAATCTCATTTTCATCAAAATCAGACCAATTAAATACAAGTATTTATTCCCTACATAGATCTGAGAAAAATATCAAACAAATTGTAATTTTCATGACCCATCACAATTTCACACACATGTTGGCAAATGGAAAAGTATGCAAACAAAAAAATCTCCCCTAAACATGAAAGCTTTTGAAATAATCCAAGACCCAAATTTACATTATAAAACTATTTTTCATCATATTCCCTTAACTTACTTCTAGCAATTTCTATGGTTGTTTTCTTACAGCATCATTAAAAAAACGAACTGAGCAAGGATGACCTTACTGTGGTTATAGTAGTCGCCTACAACAGAACAATAATATGATCAAGAGTTCATCCTTATCCTCTACTGATAACAGAAAGGAAAACAGTACTGGCACACTTAAATTACATCCCCAGTCCAACAAACTCTAGTATCTAAGGGAAAGGATGCTGTCATACATTTATTGTCGATAAAAGTCTCAAAGCGTTGGCCATAGGTCAGATCAAATCAGCGTTAGACCAACTCACTTCTAAAATCTCGAGATGACTGACATCTTTATGTACTGATGATGTCAACTGAACACAACTTGTAGTCCTCACAAAAATCATGAAATATCATTTTTCTAAGCAGTCAGTGCTGCTGTTGACTGTTACCTATCAAATTCAGCATCACCATCTGGACACTTGATCTTTTTCATAGGTCTAGGCTGGAAATTACACCTAGTAATGTCTACAGCGATAGGTTTGAATCATTTATGTGATTTTGTGGAACACACCTTTTCTCTTCTATAAATCTACAACAAAACCCCTTTGTTACGTATACTATAGACTTGAAAATTACCAAACCTACTGACTTGAAATTTGGCACAAACTGACAAAAAAAGGCCGTGATTTTTCTAGACTGTACAATTGCTTCCTAAAATTTCAAAAATACATTGTTGTGCCGACCTCCTGTTCTTTCCTGCACTCCAAAGTTGCATTATTTGAGAAGAACATAAAATTCCAAAACTTTACAAATCCCTCCTCTTATTTATGACAAGGAGTAATGTGTCCCCCAACTCATATGACCAAGGTAAACACTGTAATTGTTTTTGTAGGATAAAGGTCATTGTTCCTATCTATATAAACATGTATACAGAAGTTCATGCAGTTCCCAAATAATTTTAAAACAAATGTGAAAATAATTGACAAGTATTTTTTTTAAAGACATTTGATCTGAGAGGTATATTCAACTTCACCCCAGCCTGTCAGGTTGGACTTTTCGCAACATGGATAAAAAAAAATCTGGCTGATAGGAAAGCAACTGAATGCAGGTTTCTGTCCCTTATTGTATAACACTCACATTGCAGTGTTTAAATTAGACTGGCGCTAGGGACTGTGGAGAAGGGCAGGGAGGAGATGTGACTGTTATGAGAAAGTGGTAGAATAGATTCAGATGGAGTGAGGGTTGCCAGGTAGGTGAGACATAACCATGTGGTTATGATGACTTTTATCAAAATCGGTTGCCCACAAAGCCTCTGAAGACTAAAATGAATAATATTTTCAATTTTGATAATACTCCATATATATGTATCATGTAACANAGACGGGGATGTTATTTACAAATTTACAGCAACTTAACTACTTAACTCCAGAATGGAGTCAGAAAGACACAACTAGGACAAAAGAGTGATGCCCTGGGGAAAGTCTATACTGTTGTGGATTTTCTCCATGCTGCCTGACTGCATGATTCACCCCTTAAAATTCAAAATCCCCCCACCCCAAAAATACATTGAACAAGCGCTGATCTCCTCTTCTTTCATGCACCCCAAAACTGCACTACTTGAGAAAATCCTAAAATTAAAATCCCTGAAAAAATTTACAAATTCCTTCTCTCAAATTCATAAATTTATGACAAAAGAGGAAAAATATCCTTCCCATTGCATTGTTACTGATTTACACACGAGTGTCAGAACTAATACTCACTTCTAATGGAACACCAGAGTTGATATAGTTATCCCCAACAATGTATGTGAGATGCTTGTCTGTCTGTATGAAAGCTGAAATAGAATGGCATCAAGAGGTTAACACTGTCTTGTGATAACAATCTAAAGTGTGATGACATCACTCTGACATTATTTCACCTCATTTTGTTGTGGCTTTTCTGCTGTTCAGAGGATACTGTCTAATATACTACAGCAATAACAACACTGGCTCATAAATTTAAGACTGAAATTAATAAAGTGGTTCAACCTTATCTCTACAAGTATAAATATATCTATAACCATGATAATCCAATTATAACCACGAAATTGTGAATGAAACTGAGGTATCTCTGTGACCCAGATTCACACAGGAATCTAGCACTCAGTATTCACTATACCAGGTCTAACATAAGAAGCAAGAAAATGAAGACAAGCTGTGTTCCTGCTTTCAATCCCATCTAATTTTTTCGGCAGAGTAAGATGCCTTCAACAAGATCAGTTCTCTCAATTAAGACAAAAACAAATAAATTAAAAAAAAACAACAAACACTTTGACCTAGACTATAAGTATAAAACTTTTTTCAGTACTGAATTTTCTGTCGAACAAGTTGCATAACAAACTCTGCCCAAATGTATTTGATGTTCCAGTAGACACCACAATGATGTAGTTCCTTGTGGGAAGGTGAAGCCACCAGTGGTAGGCCTTGGACAAAATGGAACACAGCGGTATTCGGGCATTCATAAAATGATAGAATTTTCTAGCACTATCTATAACTCCCTCAAAGAACCACTAGTCTCCAAGAAGTGTGGTACTTTATATAATGTTCTACCTGTTTTTCGATGCACCATTTTGCACTTTGATGTGCAATCTTCCACCTCCAATTAAAAAAGACTGGACCATAATTGCACACCAAGATTTTCCCATATATGATCTATAGTGGAATGTGAAAAAAAAGTTGAACTTTGTGAACCTCTCCTTACCGACCAGAAGTTCTAGGTCCAGGGAACAGAAATTCATAACTGTGCTCCATTGCACAATATTAGATTTGGAAAACTTGAATAACAGAATGAAGACTAATATCATGTGGGGCTTGAAAACAAGAGCAGCCATGAATTGGTGAATGTCACATAATCAGTTTCCCTATTACTAATTACTATTATTAGACATCTAAGTATGTAACTATAAATTTGACTTCCTCCAGTGTAATCCTGTAGCTGTAGTGATTAGATGGTATTCTAGTGTCTGATTACAACAATACTATTTAATTTATGTCCTGATGTGCCAGCTGTTGCAGACAAGAGTAAGAGGAAATAAAATACTCAAAGTTCAAAGTCTCTTATTTGAGCAAAGCAAAACTGTCCTGTGAGATGGTCATCTAAAAAATTACTAAAAACTATGATTTTTAAACAACTAATTTTAATGTCTTTACATTTCTAATTTCTTTTACATGGGCAATAAAAAATGACCTGCAAATTATGACTACAGATATACAGTCGACTCCACTTAATTTAATCGCCTCGTTTTCCAGGGAACCAAATTTTTTCTAATATGAAAGTCTCTGGCCTCTCACTCTGGATAATCGACCACTCTTCAGCGCCCATGAATTAAAAGATCAACGGTCTAGGGATTATAGCTGACAAACAAATATGTACACAGATGATTTAACTAAGCGATAGATGACAGGCCGGTTGACTGAGTGACAGCTGTGATAAGCCTTTCCTCCCCACCTCCCCCTTCCCTTGTCCACTTTCGTGCCACGCTACGCATCACCCATCCGTTAATGCTAATGCGCCGAAAGCCGTATAGTCTCCTCTCCCCACGCCTTCCGTCTCAGCAAGGTGGAGAATATAAACATTGTATTGATGGATTTTGGCTAGATCAGAGAATGTGGCATGTGGATGAACGGTCGATCCCGACTGTGCCATCCTACTCCTTATTGTCTGTTGGGCTACTGCGAGGTGGCCAATGAGAGAGACCATGGAGATCAAACATTTTGTGCGCTACAATACCGTCAAACTGGAGTCTGTCCTGAGTCTGGCGTCGAGAAGGCATCAATGCACGACATCTAAGAAATTTAACCCCATTACCAAAAATATGGCCGAAATAACCTTCTCCGCTTAATCGCCCACCTTTTCCATGATCCCGAGGAAGGGCGATTAAGCGGAGTCGACTGTACAACTAAGAGGTTTCAGTTTTGGACAGGAGGCATTGTGACATCTGATGTGCTTACTATTATTTACAGCCATATATCAGAAGTTGCTGACTATCCATTTATTACTGACACCTGACTGCTAGTGCTAGAATGTGAATGTTATTCTACTAGACAGATCTAGTCTAGATCATAGATGCATCAGCCTCGGGAATGGAAAGTTTTTTGGATTATAATATGCCTTGTACATTAACCCAACCCAACACACTAATAAAATACTAATTCCCACACACACACGCAGTTTCCCTCTAGTGCCAAATGAGATGGGAGCCCTAAGCAGCTAAGCCTAATGCCCATCAAGACATGACTATCAACTGAGACATAGTCTAGGCTGACATGGTCTACAGTACTCTACAGACGGGATACATTCGAAAGTCCTCGGCTATGGCTATTCCTATACGACAAAACATACCCAACACAAATAAAGCTAATAATAAACAGAACAGTTTTATTGAATTTATTAAAAGTTTTAAGATAGGAATTCTGGATCTACTCTAGTCTAAGACTAAATGAGCTGTATTTCACAAGAATGGTCCTGTCCTAAGAGACTACCAAGTGTAGACTCTAATGTAGTGCGCTGGCTTAGAGTTCTATTAAACTCTCTAGCTCGGTCCTCATTCACTCTGTCTAAGGCTATGCCTAAACTAAAGATTCACTGAACTGTTCAAGTCGAAGTGAAGTCGAAGTGAAGTCGAAGCGCTCAAGACGAAAATTAAAACACCCGTCTTTGACAACACACAGTCATTCAGCATAAATCAGAAAACAGGCCTCTGACGATATTAATACCGACAGCGTGTGGTAACAACAACAATAAAAGCAGTTTTAAAATACGCATTCATAGACTCGGCACTCGTCTCGATTCTCAACTCCGACCTGCCTATCAACTGAAAACATTGCCCAACCGTCGGACTCCCTTGGTCACTTTGTTATAAATAAATGGCCATAAATTCATTAAATTGTAGCATCATACCTTGGTTGTGACTTTCTACTGCGTGGACATGTGCCGTGTGGTGTTGAATAGTTTGTAAAACAAAGAATAACTGAACAAAATCTAACACTCTGTTGGTAGCGTAAATATCCAGTCGCGCCATCTTCCCATGCTGTAAGGTCAAGCTGAATAAAATTAACAAGGAACGTTTGCCCCTGCACACAGAGATGAAAATGCTTCAGAACAATATAATATACTAAAATAAGCCAGAGTCAAGAGATATGAGACATCAAAGAAGCATTAACAAGCAAATTATTTAAGTTTCAAGTGCACATTTTATTCGAAACTACACAGAGAATTGGCATGCAGCTTTGTAAGAATGAGGACGATGCCTCATTTGATTGGTCGTTCTCTTGGCAACTTGGTCGAGTTCATTTCCTTATTGGTGTGATTTCCGCTTTCTATTGTGGACTCCATTGATCTCAAAGAAAAGTATGGGTTTAAGTGCAGTGAAAATGCTAGCCTTATTTTCATCGTATCATAGTTTGTATGTCTAACTGAGAAAATCAGAGGCAGTTATAATGTCATAATCAATATATTCGTGACAGGATTGTCATGAGTTCTGAATGACTGGTGTCACCGTTACACGTTACAACATTCTGGGTGACTTATTCACGCTATCGAACATGATTGTGGACGATTCCATTTCGCTGTGTTTGTTTACACTCTACACGCTTACAGAAATTCCACTTCCCGATCTCTCATCAAAGACAGTTCAGTTCTGTTATGCTATGGTTTATAATCAAATATCCCTACAGGAACATCTGTCTCCCAGCGTATTTAATTCCAAGATATTGGTTTTTAAGGTATAGACCTAGTCTAATACAGTGTATTTAGATCTACAGGATCACTCATAGACTATCACTCATAGACTAGACTAGTCTAGTCATAGAAATATGTTTTTAGTAGCTGAGTCAAGCACGATGGCCACGCAAAACTAGACTAGACAAGCTGGATAGATAACTTACAAAATAATATAAATATTCAGTAATTCGGCCAACGTCAACGAAGGAGAAGAATGAAACTTTGACAAAAGGAAATTATAATATGCACGGTCATCACTCACTTCACAGCAATGGTTTAATATGGCATATGCCATGATTTCAGTGTATGTAAAGATAGGGAAAGTCATGAGCACGTGAAACTTAATTTAGCGTAATTAAAGGCCCCAAGCATCAGCATTTACAAAAGGTAGATTATACATGAGCTTACTGCCTTGTTTGCCTCAGTCATGTCCCCACTTATCCTTTTCGCCACGTGACACTCCTTTGAAGATACTAGTGTGGAAGTGTGGTCCCGACTATGTTATCGATACATATAAACTATAATGACTACGAATAAGCCATTTTGATACCAGTATCTTAAGAATCAGCAGTTGGTTTGGAATGATTTCCATATGTGGTAACTCCCACAACTACAGTCAGTACCTTAATTCTGAATAACGTACTAATACAACCCTACCCCTAACCTTATCTTCCTAACCCTAACCCTACCCTTAACTCTAACACTAATGCCCATGAGAAAGGAGCATCAGTCGAAGCGAGCGTAACTCCTTATCGCCAGTTACCACATATGGGAATCCTCTCGTTTGTTTATTTTCAAATAAGATGAAAAGAATGAACAGGCAAGAGGGAATAGAGGGATCCAATATGCTAAACTGAAATCAACAAAGATATATATATATATATATATACATATATATATATAAAGTATTTATTCCCAATGGAGATATACGACAGAATACTCTAGCACTTAAGTCTGTTTTTATCTTGACATTTATGTTGATTATTGCCACAGTACTTACTTTTTTGAGTCCATGTGCCTATTTTTTATTCTGATGAGTGCTCCCACAAACTTGTTTTATACAATAAACACAGAATTGCCTTTACCTTTCATTGTTTATCAAGACCACCAGTGTGCTCCAAATACTGATACTATTACTAGTAATACCGGACTTTATACAGCTTTATATCAGGTATCGATATCAGATGTATCGATAAAATAGTCAGGATCACACTTCCACACTAGTATTCCTTTGAAGAGGTTAATGGCATAAAAATATGCTTTTTAAGCAATGTTAAAAACAGTATCTTGTATAAATCTAGACACTTGCAGGAGCTTTTTATTGATTCAAAATGTTGCTTCAGTGTTTATGGTCTTCAAGGCAAAAATTTGTCAAGACCAAATCTCCCATGTTGTTTAAAGCACTGATGTGGCATGGCACAGAGACAGTGTGTTTTAAAAGTGCTTGTTGTGAGCCCTGTTAGTACACTGGGTCTGGCCCTGGCCCTCTGAGTAAATTTAAATCCACATAGGAAAGTAAAGTGAAGAAAGAGAAGAGGAGAGGACAGCTTTGCTTTGATATTCTGTGTCACAGTCACAGCATCTCCATCTACTGGCATCAGCATGCACTCACCTATGTAGCTCAGTCATTGTATGGGAAAGCAGCAGAAGAAACATGATGCAAATGAAGCCAGTTTAGAGCTGAAATTATATATGTATATTATATATTCTATTTGTGATATATGTGTGTGTGTGTGTGTGTGAGAGAGAGAAAGAAAGAAAGAGAGAGAAAGAGAGAGAGAGAGAGAGAGAGAGAGAGAGATTGTGTGTGTTTGTTGTGTTTGTGACACACAATAACATTTTCCAGTAATTATTGTTTCCTTTGATCAAGTTTTCTGTCATTTCAGTGATTCCAGTTTGGTTTCATGAATGGTGGACTAAAGTCTACTTCCTCCTTCTTAGACCCATGTTCAAGTGGTTTTATCGACAGATCACAGGCAAATGTGAGCTTCTGAGAATCACTTACGAAGAGAGTGACAGAGTTGAAAGGGTTAAAAAAATAGGTAAGCAACATCCCTCTAATGCCAGTGCTTACATCATCTAAAGTTATCAGCAAGCATAAATACTACCCACTGAAAAGGAAGCCTGTAAAGGTACTAACAAAGGTAAAGGAATTACACTTGCCCACCTAAGAGATATATTTTCACACTGAAAAGATGAAGCAAACATTTCATTCTGAATTTAAGGATGTTATGGATTGAATTTTACTACATTCCCCATTCGAGGTAAGGTCATTAGGGGAAACTTCAGTGCAAGCTTGAATGTGAATCTCATTGACATTGTCAGTTGTGAAATGTGAAATGGATGCCTTTGGCATTGTTGCCCATTGCGGAGTATCTGCAAGATTCAGTTCCTGCAGATTGGTCATATTATGGTTGTCATCAGCTCTGTGTCTCAGCTTATCTCACAGGGTTTCAGGTCAGGTGAATAAGGTAGATATGGCATGATGTGATTCATTGTTGACTGAGATTGTCAGCACAAGCATGTGGGACTTTCAAGTGTTTCAGCATTATCCTAGTGGAACATCTGTAGATCTTGATAGATTCTGAGAAAAGGCACAAGGGCAACTCTTTAAAATGTCTTTCCAGTTGGTAGGTAAATTAACTGGGCCAGTAAGGAAATGCAGGTGGGAGAGGTCTATATTTCTGCTGATTGCTTTACACATCGTCGAATTGCATCTTCCCCATTTGTCAGCTTCCACTATGCATCCCTTAGCATAGTGCAGCATACCACTCTCCAAACACATTACCAGACTCTTCAATATCTGGATTCATCAGGGTAGAGAATACCGTCCCAGTGAATGATTCTCCACTAAATATCCTGATTGCACCATTGCAGTTGCACTGATGAGATGGCCTATATGGGTTGACACAGGTTCATATGAGATCTGCACAGGCATAGGTGGATTGTTCAATCACTAACATTCATATACCTTCATACATGCTCTAGTTGTGAATGGGAATTCGTCTCCCAGATGGTTGAGAACCATTTGCTTATCAGTCCTTGCATTGATGA
The DNA here is from genome assembly GCA_033807755.1 of Ellobium chinense. Taxonomy (NCBI): domain Eukaryota; kingdom Metazoa; phylum Mollusca; class Gastropoda; order Ellobiida; family Ellobiidae; genus Ellobium; species Ellobium chinense. The sequence goes on along the minus strand of JAWQUT010000182.1, from coordinate 607,178 downwards.
TGCTAGAGGTACATTTGGTTTACACTAGCTTCCATCATTCCTCTGGGATGAAACGCAATCTTTAGCCAAGGCAGTCCCAGGGCAATTACATTGGCTTTTTTTAAGGCTGATATTAGTGTAATTGTCATTCTCATAATCATGTTTTTCTCTCTCTTTCTAATTATTATATGGGTACTTTACTTGAAAAAGACATAGTTTTTTAAGATTTTTTTTACAAGTTTTTGCCTCCAGATCTACATTTAAATAAATATATAATTTCTGTTACACCCGATTTTGTGTTTTAACAAAGTAATTCATTTGCTATTTGCAGAAAATTCATTGAAGCATTCCAGGACCTCAGAACTGAAGGAATGTGTGACCAGAATTGATTTTGATCCTAATCTTTCTGTGAGAAAGATAGCTGCCATTAAAAATGTTATCCCAGAAGTACATGCTCAGTAAGTTTGGTCACTTGCTTTCCCTTGATACACTCCTACCTTCCCACTTCCTATGTAAAATAAGAATATAGAAAACATACTTTCCAAGTTTTAATCCATTCACTTGCTTTGCAATTTGCTGCTTGAAGTGAAATATTGACCTTAAGGTGCATAAAGCATTCAAATTGGTTGTGTGAGACCTTAACTGAGGCTAATTTTTTTGCAGAATGTGGGTGTAGTCATCTGCAAACATTCTGTGGGCAGGGCAGACATTCAAGAGAACATAATATGATACAATCATATACAAATCCAAAAAAGAAACTATGGTGAGACACAGAAGTTAAAATACAAATTTACAATGCAAGAAATTTTGACTGTGAAGAGAGAAAAATTGAAAAAGAGATGAAGAAAGTGGTAAGGAATGGACATTTGTATAGCAACAAATGTCAATGTAGTGCTTCAGCACTTAATTCAAAAGTACATGAATAAATGACTTTGCGCATAAGAGAACTTGGTTACAAAGTCTTTGGTCATCATATGATTCATTCATGTTACTTCATTCCCCTTTCTTTCCCAAACTAAGATCATATTGTCCAAAGTTTCTCTCTTTCATAGTAATGTAGCTGCAGCAACAGGCCTCGCTAGAATTAGCATTAATGTAACAAAATGTCATGGCAAAGCGTCTTCCTCACAAACTTGTTTACAGATTTGAAAGATGTTTAGCTGACTGCCTAATACGGATCAGAGCCTACAACAAAATACTGGCAGAGGGTGAGGAGTTGAGAAAAACAAGATACTCAAGTGACAATCCATCCCATGAGGCTAAACTGAGACAGGTATATAGATATGACTTCAATGTCCTTTGATCATTTCTTTTGTGCACTGAATGCAATTACATAACAGGATTAATAATAGCATTAAAAAAGTGGCACAGTCTACATACTTTGTTGTGTTACAAGAACATCAGAATTTTAAGGATCAAGGCAAGGAGAATCTGGATGAGATAACTATTTTTCACATCAATAATCTATATTTTTAATATATCAGGAACCTGCAGTGAACTGGGTTTTTCATTAAAGCTTGTTATAAGAAACACTGTAAACAGACAGTAATGATGACAAGGAATGACTTTGTATGTTGGTGTTAGTTTTCCTTTCAATTAAAGTGAATCATTAGGATTAACATTTTTAAAAAATAATCAGTGATGTCCAGAACAGAGACTTCAGCAAATTATGTTGCTGCTGTCCGGTGATATTGCAGTAAACATTTGAAATCTTTATATCACTTCTTTGAGATGGCCTGTAATATCATAAACTTCACTTATGAAATTAACATATATATATCTATAATCACTGGGTGTTTTCTCAGTTATGGAATGCCTACAACAACAATTCCCCCTTGCCTGACCGAGTTGGACGGCACTGGATGGACATGGGGTTTCAGGGTCTAGACCCCAGCACAGACTTCAGGGGAATGGGCTTGCTGGGTCTGGAGCAGCTTATGTAAGAAAAGTCTCATCTCTGCTAACTATGGGTACTTGGCTTAGAGGGATTTGCTTAACATGGGAAGGAAAGCAAGGGAGAGACTTTCCTCACCGTTCCAATAAAGTAGCTACAGTTTTATGTGGGAACAGCAAGATGCCAGAGCTAGAAATACAGCATGAGGGAAAAAAAAAAGAAGAAAGGACCAAGAATAACGGGACAGAAAGCCCAAAATTAGCACGTTTGGATTTTCCTTAATGCCAAAGAGAGCATTTTCACAAAGTTGACTTGTCTTTAATATGCCTTCTTCAAAGTGATTTGTTGTAGATTTTTTTTCACTGTGCTGTGCAAGATAGCCAGGGAAGTTCTTAAGACTAATGCAGTGAAGTGATGATGTTATCTCTGTTTGTCACTGTAGTCGGTGCACTATTTTCAGGCGCTGAAAATATCAGAACTGAATAAGCTTAGTTTAATCACTTCTTTAGTGGTTGTGTAACTGATGTTTTAGGGATCCACCATTATCAACTGAGTTGAACTCTCTTGAAACAAGTTTTTTTTATTTAAATCTTTAACCCACAAAGGTATTTGTGCATTTGTAGAAAGACTTTTCTAACTTCTGTTACTTTTGTTTTGTGGAGTCATCATTAGTGCATAGTACAAAGATAGAGCGTTACAACACATCTTGATTTATGTTGAAGACATCATCAGAATATCTTGACCATATCTTTATCATGATGCAGAGGCTTATGTGTACAACAAGATAGGATTGTTATGTTATTATAACACTTGCTGCAGATGATAAGTCTGTAATTTGTGCCCAACAGCACATCAATATGTCTCACAGTTCATAAGTTTGTCAGCTTCATTGAAACTTCTTATCTCAACACTTCCAAAATTTATTTTGGTTTTGAAATCGTGCTGAAAGGCCACCCTGTATCTTCAGACTTGTAACAACATAAGTCGGGTTATATTTTTGAAACAATTATGGCACAGAAGTAAAGGGGCACAGTGACTGAAATGCCTTGTGCTCATGAAAAAACTGAGCTCCCATTATGAATTCTCAGTTCAAGTGAAAATAGTTTTGAATTACAACTTAAAAAAAAAAAATTGCATTTTTTGTCTGGGATTGCTGTAAACAGACAAGTTCATTTTTGTTCATATTTTGTGACTTTCATTTATATGTAACCAACCTGCTGAAGAATCATAACATTGTTTTTGTCACTGACATCACAGATATTTTGCCACGGCCTACCCAGAGCAAGCAAGACAAGTTCTTAGTCAATCTCACCATCCACAGTTTGGGTATGTACCTTTATGACCATGCTACATTAGTTGCCAGTTGTGACTCGCCTAGTTGACAGTTCAGTAGTTGACCCACTGTAGACTGAAGATGTTTACAGACATCCTGTCCCACACACCAACCAAGAACTAAAGGCATACTATGATATCATCTTCCTTGTGCTTTGTTGAGTCCTAACTATGTAATAAGATTTGCACATTCACTAGGTCTGTCTCGTGCCTTATGCATAGACCAGTTATGGAAATTGTGAACTTTTATTTTGATAATTCCATGTCATTTAAAGACAATCTAGTCTTCATTGAGTTAAAGCCTTGATAGTGGTGATGTCTTCCTGTTTTTGTCTTAATAGTTTCATACCAGTGTTTCTTTGTGAAATTCATAAGAAATCTCCATTTGTCCTCACCAGCAATTTTGGACCTTTTTCTTGTTCTCTTACTGCTGGCAGGCTCTGTTGAATTGAAATGTGTACAAAAGCTTGAAATAACTTGCTTATTGTGCACTGTATTCTTTAACAGTACATTCGTTAATGATTTCTGAAATTTTCTATTTGTAAAAATAATTGTTATACTTCTGTTCAGGCATGCAGTTAAATTTTAAATGCATTGCTACACAGGTGATGCTGCTTCTCTCCCAACATCCACATTCATTGAAGTGTAACTCGGCATGCAGGCATTATACTGCTTTGCATTCTTGATGGAGTGCTGGTTTCCATAAACAGCTACAAGATACAGGATCCAGTAAAATAAGGATTGATATACACAACACCCAGTTTTCTTGTTATTTGCTGTTAATTTCACTAATTTAGAACCTCATGATCTGGAATTCCAGGAGACTAGCTTGAAAAGCTGAGATATTGATCAGAATCATTGAGAGGTAAAGTCTGTAGCTTGGGACTTGAGGTTTGAAACGAGATCACAGGGAACTTGAGATCCTGAGTTTGGAGGCTGTGAGATTCTGTAGGTCTATGGCAGACTCTTGTGTTACATTGTGCCACTTGAGAAGCTTCCATTCTATTATTAGTTGCAAAGAAGACAGACCAAGGATGTGTTAAATGGTATGATTCCAATTTTTATCTATCTCCTGAAGTATTGCAGAATGTGTTACTCTTGCCTGGGCAAGAGTAGGACAAAATTTCATATCGCTCACATACAGTACGCAAGTCATTTAATATCTTGGGGTAAAATTTCAGACGTGGATGCTTACCTCAAGAGGGATATCAACAAATATGAACGTCCTAGATTGGTGGTGTTGGTATGGGTAGACGGTTATGTTTAGAATGATGGAAAGTGTGTTAGTCCTCTTATACTAAGTTACCAATTTCAAGATGAAATCCTGAGGGGAATTTACTATTAATAATAAAGCTAGATGTGCAATCAAATTATTTTACCACATCAGACTGTCCTGCCTAGCTTTCCAAATCCAGATCTGTCAAGATACTTTCTATAGCTATTACCTATATAATCAGTTTAGTAAAGAAAACATGAACTGGACTGAGAAAACATTGCCGACCCAGAAACAGAAATCAGCTGCTATTACTTCAGGCAGGCCACCATCTCCTGAGAAACTTCTGCAAACTGCTGGCACTATCTAGCCTTGTCAGATAATTCCTAAGTGAATTAAATACTCCTAATTGCACAAGCTCTCCTGCCGTAGATCATACCTGTCATATCAGGATGATTAAACTTAAAACAGTGAAATGAGAAAGGCTAAATTTCAGCTGACCCACTGAGCAGGGCATTTCTTTTGTGCAGTGACCCAATAGTTGAATACATGTTTGGTTTCATAATCCACGTAGTCCATCACAACAACAGTGCTTAGCCTAGGGCCAGGCAGTTAGTCTTGCACTTGCTCTTACTGCATGATACAGACGGGACCTTATTCAGTGCATCTGCAGATTCTTTGCTGCTCAATTTTAGTCTACAATTTGGAGATGCAAGGAAGGATGATGAGGCAGCATATACTAGTGCATAGGTTAAAAGAAAATAGTTGTCTGTGTGTTCCTATTTATGTGTCTTTAGCTGGGTTCTTCCTTTTGGCTGGATTTCAAATTTTCTGTTTTGGGGACCTGCTGGATTGTTCAAAATCACTACCTTAAACAGGATGCATTCATTTCAGTGTTACCATTTGAGAGTGGAATTAGTGTATTCACAAACAGTATGCTGTCACAAGCATATTGAGAGGCAGTTTTATGAGGTGATATAAACCCTTCAAAAAAAGAATTATCAGAATAACCAGTGGTTATTTTATCCATAATAATAATAATTAGCACACTGCTTGTAGGTTTGTGACACCTATTAGAAGGGCAAATCACTCATAGTGTACAACCCAATTAATCCACTAATCTATAAAATCCCCCTTTTTTGGGGCCCTGCCCTGTAGAAATGTGTAAAATGACCTGTGATCTAAGTAAAGCATCCAATTTTAAAGTTTCAGGTACAATTTGAGCCTTCTAGATCAAAAAATAAAATGTGTAGACCTATGTATTCGCACGCGGTCAAAACCAGCCAAATGAAAAATTGGGGACCAAATCAGAATTTGAGGTGATCTTTTTCAAAAGACATTTGTGAAAAATTTTAGGCGTTGACCCCCCTTTTTCTTCCCGTTAAAAGATCGGGCAAAAGAAGCACTTTAACCTCCATGGAAGAAATTTCCCCAAATCACAGTGGTATATTTAGAATAACGCAAAATGTTAATAGGGCCAAAAGAATAAAAAACAATAGGTGTCAAAGACCTGTAATGAAGCAAGGGAAGTAAGAATATCTTTCCAGAATCATAATCATAAGAATTTGGAATTCCCATATTAACTCCCTCTAAATTGCTTTAATCCAGATAGGAAGCCCTAATGAAGAGCTGCATGGGGAGCAGTAATTCACGAAAGAATCAACTCTTTCCTGCTGTCTCAGTGGGTTTGGGGTGCAATCCACCATTATCATCATTCTGTTTGTACTCCTGTCATTCCCAACAACTAGACTGGTCTAAGTGTAGAATTTTCCAGCATGGACTGGAGCAGATGAAGAGTCAAGGGTGGTGTTTTTGTGCCTAAAAAAATTGAGGTTGAAAATTACAAAGTACTACATGGTTTATACCTCGTACCTTGTTTTGCAAAATATATAATAAAAAAATGTTAGGCTTTATTGAAACAAAGAGGTGGTAATTCCTAGTAACATTTCACATTACTTAGAATTCTTCTCCCTAAGGTTCCTTAGCTCTTCACAGTAAAGTGAGGTTGCTGGAGAGTTAAAAGATGGGGATATTTCAGATTCTGGGAGGTTGCTCATAGAGCCCTGCAATCCATAACCCATCTTGTATCAGCTGCTTGTTTACTTGTAGAGGGTAATATTGTCATTGCACTCAAGACAGCTCCACAAATGCTCTCCATTGCATCCACCCAAACCTGATGTTCACTTTAGAGAGTGATATTTTGTCCGTTCCATCTCCCCTTTCTTGCTCACTTTGTCAGTCTTGTTCCCTGCCAGTCTGCACTGTTCTTTGACACATAATGTTCTGGAGAGTAAATCCAAGTTGCTGATCTGATTGCTGTGGCCATCAAACACTTTATCCACTCTGTTTTCAAACAGTGAGTTAGTACCAACCATACATCACTGTTGTTTTTTTCTTTTTCCTGCAGCTTTTCCTTCGCCATAGTTGGCATAAATATAACAGAGATGGGATACAGCTTGCTAGCAAAGAGGAAGCTGAGAACTCATTTCTATGGCCTGGAAAAGCAGGAACCAGATCTTGCTGACTTCCACCAAGTGTATTGTAAGTACTTATTTTGTATGTGAGGTCTACAATGTTTCTGTTTAACATAGATCTATTAAATGTCAAATCTTACAGTTACTACTTTTTTTTAAAAATCTATATATGCATAAGACATTTTTGTCATGGGGAATGGTCAGGGCCGTCTTAAGTATTTCGGGGGCCCTGGGCACTCAGGCCCCACGGGGCCCCTTACCTTCTTGATACAAAGTAAAAGGTTAAGTCTATAGGCCTACCATGTGTCTGAAAAAATTCACATTCTTTTATCACATAACATCAGTGACATAAACATAAATTACATTGTTAATCACCTGTTCATGGGTTGGCATTATCTTCTCTGTGTAAGACAGTGAGAAAGGCGAAAATGAGGAGATGTGATGTCGATCTGTCTAGTCTAGTCACCAGGATCAATGATCCGATAACTGTCTGAGCGCTTCTTCTTCGGCATGATGGCATGGCAATGTATTTTGACAGTCTTTCTAAGTTTTTCAGCTTGTCAGGGCTAGCTTCAAGTTCTTCACTACTCGATTTTCTGTTAAATATTACACTCTAGGGCAACACTTTCACTTTTCGAGACTTCCTTGCAGAAAATTCATTGATCACTGGATCAAAGTCAACTCTTTTTAAAACCTCTTGTTCAATGCACATCAGTGCTAAGGAGTTGAGGCGCTCTTGCCCCATTGTGCTCCTCATTTGGCTTTCTATCAGCTTCAGTCTTGAAAACGATCTCTCCCCTCCACAATTGGTCACCTAATTGCATCGTCACACTGAATACCGTACTGTTTAATTTCTTGTCGGTGAGCAAGGCAATGTCTAATCTATTTTTTTGCGAATAAGTCTCTAGCGTCGTATTTTAAAAAAATTTTTCTATCTATTTTGATGTTTTTCCACCCCTGGGGCCCCAACATTAAACATGGTTCAATTCATACCCTCTTGCTATTTTGCAACACTATTGCACGTACAAGCCTATAACTGGTACTACTGCATCACTGCCAATGTCTAACTCATATCAATGAGGTCCCGAATGACGTCTTTAAAATGAAAGGCTAAAAGAAAAACTACATGGCAATTGGAGTCTCTCTCTCTCTCTCTCTCTTCCTCAACATAATGTTCTGTTGCAAATTTTTCCCTCTCTCTTTCTCTCTCTCTCTCTCTCTAGGGGGCCTCTCAAGGCCCGGGGGCTCATAGAGCCCGAGGCCCCCCAGAGCCCGGGGCCCTGGGCTACAGCCCATAGTGCCCTGCGGGTAAGACGGCCCTGGGAATGGTTCTGGTAGATTCGGGTGTCTGTATACAGAACTAGTGACCTATAATTGTTTATCAGGGTATCATTCTTGTCTCTTGTGATCTGAAAGGGGAAAAAGCTGATTTGAAATTCTAGTTGTCTTTTATGCATCAATAATTATCTTGCATCTGGGCAATTCCAGCTGTGAATGCCAAATGAGTAAAGCAAATTTTTGAAAAGCTTTGTCTTTGCAGCAATTAGTTTTGGTTGTTTTTAATAGGTTAAGTTATTCTTTAAATATAAACTGAAACTGGCTGCTGTGAAGTAAAAGTTTTTCAGAAATTAGGGTAACTGATGCAGCATTCTGTTGGAATTTTACATCCCGCTTCCAAATTCGACAAGACTACAACATATGGATGGCTGCTTTGGAGGAGCCCACTTTGAAGTCTGATTTTATTCATAACTTATTTTCTTCCTTTTCCTGCCTTTTCTTTGTCTGGCACACTAACTTTTTTTTTGCCTGTGCATTGCAGGTCATTTACTTTATGAATTTGTGCAATTCTGGGTGGCTGAAAAGCCAAAGGACATAATGGAGTTCAGTCGGGTACGAGAAAAGTTTCACACGAAGATACGAGGATCACTGAAGAGGATTGATGTGAGACTGCTGTCTGCATTTCAAGAGAAGTAGCTTAGCGCATATTGTTATTTACAAGCCATAATAGACAAAAGTAATCCAAACCAGCGGATAATTTTGTCTGTATATACATGTGTCAGGAGTTATAAGTCGTAAGCTGCTTCTGGATATTTGTCATGCTCATAAAGAAATGATCCAGTTTAGAGCAAAGTCACTTGTTTTCTAGTTTACAGATACATTTATGGACTTGAAAATGGACTTGCTTACAGTGTTAAGAAAGAAATTAAACTTTGGGGGTTTTATGTTCATTCAGGGGAAGGTGACCCTAAGTATCAATGATCTTCCAAAACAGTTTTTATTGATCTCTTCAAAACCATCCTCTTCTAGTCATGTCATTCATATATGCTGCTTCATGATGATTTGTACTATTCTTATGGTCCTGATGTGTGAGACTGTGATTTTGGCAGTTTTCGAAACTTTGAAGATGTTTAGTGACAGTCACATAAATGATCTTGAGGCCAAATTTGTTTATTGTTTGTGATAATAATGAAATTTTCACATCTGTGACTGCAGGCATATTGGTTGTGACAACTAGAAAATTTTTCACACCCTGTGACTGCAGGTATATTGGTTGTGACAACTAGAAAATTTTTCACACCCTGTGACTGCAGGTATATTGGTTGTGATAACCATGAAATTTTCACACTCTGGGATCGCAGGCATCATTTAAGTAAGATCTGAAAGGGAAGCCAATTGTCTGTAAGACAAAAAAATGCCATGTCAGAAGATGTAAAACAATGGAAATAGTGTCCATCTTTGTACAAGGATGTTGGGTGATATTTCTTCATTTGTGTCTTCTATGCATTTCTAATATAAATTCATTGAAATTCCAGCCGAAATATGCCCATTGCATTAACATGGTTGTCATCAAACAGTGACTTTTGTGATTTTTATCAATAAGATACATGTACTCAGACAAATCAGACTTTCTACTGTCTAGTCCTACTATCATCCAATCTGAAGTATACGGTTGTATTCCACAAATTAGATCATATGCAACTTGTGGCATGATTTTGTTCAGAAATTAAGATCATCCTGGTGACAATATTGGAATTAATGTACAAGCTTAAGGGCATAATAAGTTAATGGGGAATTGTTTCTTCATGTTAATGAAATAATTGCATGACGTTTCTTTTTTTGTGTATGGAATATGATATTTTTACATTAGCACAGACGATATGGAATATTATGCAATGGGTATTGTCCAGTGCAGTCTGTGAACGTTGAAAGTTTGCAAGACTGGAAATGAATGTATTCATTTTGCTTGTGTATTTTCTAAATGAGGTTTTTTTTTCTGTTTGTAGATGATTTGATTCTGAGGTGAAGGTTGCCTGATTTTGAATTACCATGGTTACTGACAATATTTATTTTTTGTGTTGTCTGAGATTGAAGTTTGATTATGATGTATTGAAAGAATCTTGCTATGTTATAATGTTAAGAGTTGCCCTTTGGTTAACTATGTTTCTTGCTGAAAACTTGCTGTTCACATCTACTTCATATACATCTTCAGCATTGTTCTGATGTTCAACCATCATAATTTATGTTACCATCCTTGTTAATATCTATACAGTTGCATAATTTAGTATATATGTTTGGAAAGGACATTCCTGTCAATATGCTTTGTTTCAAGGTGCTAGCCTGATTTACTTGAATGTATAGTTCTGAATTCTTTGAAACACCTGAGACCCTTGTCAGTGAGGAAATATAGTCCAATCCCCTTATAAAGAACTTCTGTAGGATCAACCAAAAGAATCGTTATGACTGGAGGACTGTTTTAAATGGAATGTCACAGCTGTACATGACTGCATTTGCACTTTGTGGTTAGTTTCAATGGCAGTCAAATGGCAAAACAGAGTGTAGAAAAGTCACTTAAGAAGTATTTATATCTTTTTCTCTGTCTCTTCTCTTTGTCTCTATCTCTTACAATTCCATGCTGCTAGTTGCAGAGGCTGATAGAAAACAGTCAATGGCATTACTGTAAGGTGGTGATGTCCACCCATACAGCCCTATCGCAATTGAAACTGATGATGCATGTGGCTGGTGCCCCAGGACAAATTTTATGAAAGCAAGCTCATTTTTCTTGCATTTTTGTTTATCATTGGGATTGAACAAGGATCGTTATAACCATTTATGACTTTCCAGACGAAAGCCATAGGCCATGATAATTGTACAGTCCAGGTGATCATTATAGGTTCCTTGTAAGGGGGGGAGGACAAATGAGGCTGTTTCTGGATACTTGTTGTTTCGATGTGGATGTTTGGTTTGTACATCCACAAAGAAAATTATATTTCTAGCTGTAAGCAGTAACTAGTTCATAATAATAATAATGAGGCTATCAGTTTCATATCCAAGGAATGCCTGCTTATGTGATTTCACACTGTATTGTCATCCCAGGATGCAAGAACACTTGGGAAGGCACTAGCCCTTGACGGTTCAGGTTTTTAACTTTCAAATAATATCAGACAGTTTGATAATTATCATCCCGTTGGATAATACACCGGTATAAATTATTGTTTTGAACAGCTGCACTGTTTAGAAGTTTCTTGCCTGCAGGCATTTAGTAAAATGTCTCTGCCACTCATGTTTATTGCTGGGTAATGAACTTAGCTAGTCATCTGCTAACTATGCTAGACACAGAACAATCTTTGCTGCCTCTGTATTCATGGGATGAACTTGTTTTTGTTGAGGAATTAAATAAATATCCCAAAATTTTTAATGTTTTAAATATATACTTTTTGTTGATTAACTTTCCTGAAGGCAAAGTAAGCCTCGTTTTCCATCGCCGTAGGTCAGTGCACAATATTGCCTGTAAAGAAAGGAGAAGGCGAAGCAGTAAAATACTCTATAGAAAGATATTTGTGTTCATGAAATACTCAGCTTATTAATTGATGATAAACACTAGGAGCTGTTTGAAGCACTTTTTATGTTGACTGGATCCAGGTACGTTGATATGATATAATCTTCATACACCATGTTTATTCAACATGAATTGTGATATCCAAAGATGTAACAATAAAACGTACCTTGGTCCACCTATAGATCTAGGCACAAAAAACCTCAGTGAGAGAGCCACAGTTCAACATCTAGCAAGGCCAAAAGCTGTTATTGCCACCTCACAGAGGAGAAGGAGGCGGGAGTGTATGTTCGCACTGTTAAAGTTGGGGTTTATAATCATTTCGTGACAATACAATATTCACTGGTAGTGGTGTGATGTTTGTTTTGTTTTGGTGGGGGGNGGGGGGGGGTTTGACCAAAATTATGTGGTGAATATTACCATAGTCTTGACAGCATGTAACAAATTAAACAATGCCACAACAACACTGAGATTAATAATGCCAAATATATTTCACCTTTTTTGCTTTAATTTTTTTTTTAGGATTTCATCTTGAAATATTTTTAAAATTATGATTCAAGCACAAAAATAAATAAAATCTAACACTCCATTTTTACACGACATACGGTAAGGAAAAAAAAAAAAGCAATAATAAATGAGGTCAATGTCTGACATATTTCATCCACTCTACAAGGTGATGGTCTTAAAGGAATAAAAAAATTGAAACAGTTGGAACACAGCCATTATCTGTCAGCAGCCAGCGACAAAATGAAACATTTCTCTGCAGAAGTTGAGAGGAATGGGAGTTCTTAGTGGTCACCCGGTAGAAGAGCTTGCATTTTTTTTTACTAAACCACAAAGAAAACATAACCTGCTCTAAGGATTTATGTGGAAAAGTTTTATCTATAATGTACTGCAGGGGTCTCTTTCAGCAAAAGCAGTATGGCAGAAAAAGGACAAGTGTTCATCTTGTTTGACCTAAAATGCTCTCATGGTGCTGGGTGTCATGCACCGTATCATGCGTTTTCAGAAAATATATTTATTTAAAATAGCCTAACCATGGTCGCAATGGATGCAAAATTTATTTTAATGCATCAATACAACTGGTGGTGCACAACTCCAAATTAATTACACCACTGTGTGCTGTTATAAAACAGTTTAGATATCTAATTTCAAATGCCTTAAATACTAGCAGCAGATCCTCAAAGGTGACCTAGTTTAGTTTACGGGAATTAGATTTTCAAACAATTAGATTATGCAAAGTATCCCAGCATAGTGCAAGAGCCAGCAGGCGTTGGCAAACTACACAGACCACATTTGAACCTCCTTAATAAGACATTCATATGACCTGCTAAATCAGTTCATATTAAACATATATGTTGGGTTATCCATGCAGTGAAGAAAAATAGATGTTGCTTAACTGTCGAATTCAACTAAAATCATGCATCACAAAGATCATGCTGCAGTTGGTTAGTGTAGTGATTAATAATCAGCTTTTGTCTGGCCTTGAACTGGATATGTCAGGGATGGAGGCTGCATGTGGAGGGGCTAATTTTTTTGGGGGTAAGAGAGACTCTATGGTTTTAATCTGAAAAATGGGGTAACAGTGAATTTGCAAAAGCTTTGTAATAAACAAGTTTTTAGGATGAAAGCTAATTGTATTCTGAAATAAGCATAATAAAATAGATATGAAAATCCCAGAATTTGCACAACCTTTCATAATATGGCTAGTTTCACATTAGGTGTTGTCCCAAGTTTTGAGTATACTTTCCCTTTAGTTGTATGAAACTTTCTTTTCTGAGTTTGTTTTCTTATCTATAAAGTATTTTCACATATAAGTATACAAGATTAATAGTTCCAAATCCAACAAGGAATCTAGCACAGAATTCCTTTTTCAAAATTCTCTGTGACACTTCCGGGCTTGATATTGTGCATGTCACTGATATTGTGAACAGCTGTATTGTTTAAGGTATCTTTTCACTGAGTCATCTCCAAGTTTAAAACTTTCTCTACTCTGTATGAATGATGTGTGATATTTTTAATGGGCACATTATTTGAACATATCACAGTCTCAAAACTCCAATATCTGTGAAATTTCAGGTTGAAATTTGAATATACTGTTCAGATTCTGACGGTGTTACCAGTACTGCTAAGAAGGAGCATTATAATACTATGGAAAGCGTGCTGCAAGGTGCAGTCCAAAAGTCCTGGCACTTGCCTACAATGATCATATACTTCATTTAGATGTAAAGAAAGATAAACCTGTGTCTATCATGTTCAAAGTGATTCTGTCAGGAGTCAGCACAATAAGTGGGATAGGTCAAATGAAGTAAACTCCACTGATTATGGAGATCAGGGGATGACAGCCATGTATATCAGGCAAAAAACTGAGCAACTGAAGGACAGATTGCACTTGTACTTTGTCATGTGCAGCTATCATATGTTCTTGCATCATTCTGCTAGATGTTTCAGCCTCACATCTCTGTGTAACTATTTCAGGATCTCTCAGAGAAAGTCAGTACTGACTGTCTGACCGGAGACTTAGCTCCCAGTTAGTCTTTTCTCTTCTCAATCATGAATTTCAAAAGGATAGATTTAAGATGATAGAAGAAATACAGGCTGTACAAAAAGTCTTACTAGTGGTGCTAGAATCATTGTTCTGAATCTAAGTGGGACTACTTTGTAGGTGATGGTGGCAAGTAACATTTAAAGTAAGTCTACATGCTTGTAAAGGCACAGGCTTAGGACTCTGAATTACATCTCTAGGTGTAAACAAACAGAGAGCAATTGTCAGCTTCTAAATTAAGATGCCAGACTGCTTTGTCAAACTGCCTCATGGTCCTCTCATCCTGTAATTATCATTAGAAATAGAATGATAAGGAGTCACATTTTCTTTAAAAAACAAAGAAACAAACAAGAAGCTTGTTTGTAGATGTATTGTTATGTTACTTACTTCACAACTATCATTCTGAATCCTCACAACCTTTCAAGTTTTGTTCAAAATGGACCCACATGTGAACTGCGATTAATTCACAAAATATTTTATTGAAACTTAAAGAACCATATTCTTGAACTGGTTCTCAGTTGCTTTATAAATCTGAAGAGTCAGCACATGAAGGCTCTCAAATACTCAGCATGCAAAAACAATAAGGTACCTAACAGGTGAAGGACTGATACTGTTACAGTATATATGCAAAGTGGACGGTAATCAAGGTAAAATAAGGTCAAGGCATACAAAATCTGAAATAAATAAGAAAATTTACAAGCAGCAACTAGCTTGGAGATATAATTCAGGCAAACATAGGTTATACAGTAAGTACAGAAATAGGAAAAGAGAAAAGAAAAGAAAACTTATAAGGATCATACTACTTATATTCCTATAAAACTAGCAATGTAGAAATAAAAATCTTCCTAGATACTGGAATCTCAGCTGTGGTTATGTGACTAAATTTCTTATCTTTATGCAGAAAAAAATTTAAAAAATTTAAAATGAAACCCAATACATGCTGGGAACAAAATTCTTGATAGGGAAGAACCATTCTTTGAATGAAAAGAAGTTTAATATTATGACTGGCTGCTGTTGACATATTAGAATGACAGTGACTTGTTTCTGGTATGATGCAGAAAAGACTTCTTATTACACACATGCAAGATGCATCCCAGCTCAGTCAGAGCAACATTTGTCAGGCAAGACAATATGACATGGCTGTAAAAAGTTTATCACAGTTATCCCCCTTCATGTGAGGAATTCGCCAAGATGAATGAAATAAAAATGTTAGTTTTAATCAGATTTGAGCCTAAGGCATGCACAATGAGAACAAGCAACACAAACTGCAGTATTATAGAATAAAATAATTATGAGCACTGATTCCTTTGATAACTTTGAATCAACTCTAGATTTGAGAAAACAAAACTTGTAAATATGTGAATGTCATTAATATGGTGACAAAAGGAAAATCAAATTAAGAATTATACCTCATCCTTACAACAACAATAAAACTGAGCATGTTTTGTTTAAAAAATCAAAATGCACTGTTCAGCACTATCAAATGCATTTTGACATGACACAAACTCACAGGCTAAATGTCTATCGTACCAAGCTTGGTATTCCTGTTCTCATTCCCCTTGTTCTAACTAATGCTTGCTGTATCTTATGTTTTAGATTTGTTGTAAACTCAATTCAATCACTTCACATCAAGGTTAGACCATTCTTCTGGTGGTAGATATCATTAGGATGGGTATCATAAGTAAAAGAGAAATGATGTCGAATTTCATAGCTGACCACTATCCTCAACCTCAAATAAAAAAAAAAACGACTTATGATATATGGTGACAACCACACCAGAAGTTAACTTTTCAGAAGTGCAAAACCAATGGTCAGATATCTGTTGAACATCCTACCACTCAATCCCTACTTGAATGTGAAATCCACGAATAAAGGAATTTTCTCTTCTTTAGCCAAGACACAGAACAAATGACTCAGCAGTGTGTAATACTAATGCATGACTTGGTCATTTGACTCTAGTAATAATAAACATTCAAACATACATTTCGGAATGCTTGCTGTATCAATATCATTGTTCATTTTGAACAGGTGTAATAGTCTTGTTCATAGGATGAGAATCCATGTACTTAGACTTCAAATACCATACACAATAGAGGAGAAAAGTATGCTACAAGTTTGGTCCCATGGAACAAACAGAATAATTTTATAACAATGCAGCACACTTGACAAGAACTTCAAATAATGAACATTAATAAGCTTCTTCCTATGTCTTTGTGAAAACTGAAGCTTTCAATTATGGGTGTATGTTAACTTGCAATAACAAAACATCATAAACATGGGTCTCAAATTCTTCTCCAATGAATTGAAAAACTTGTGCCATCACACTGCTGTTTTGCGGTGCGTAATTTCAACACTCAATCCCTTCCTAGCCTAAAATACTGTCTGGACACATCACACATGGTGTCAGATTACAGCAGTATTCCAGGACAAGAACAAACTGCCATGTTATCTGGGTGGAAAAAAATATTAAATTTATCCAACACAAAAACATGCAAAATATATATTCTCTTATGACAGGAGGCCTTGGCACTTCAAGTCAAATCTTAAACATTATGCGGTAAGACTGTTCATCATTGCCCCAACCTGCCACAGAGTCGTGACGGGATGTTAGCTCCGAATTATGTTCACAGTATGTGAACTTCATATCACATATTGTACCAATGGACCTTCACAGCAAAATACATAGACATTGGTAAGAGATTTGACTTTTTAAAAAAAAGCTTTCGCATGCAGCGTGTCATAAAGTAATACAAAACGACACTGAAATTACATTTGTCTTCACTGTGTTCTCTGTGTAAGCCTCGTGTGATTCTGGGAATCATGTAATTGTACTATTTTGCACTGGGGATGGAGGCAAAAATCGCATCCCCGTGTCTGAATCATGAACAAGAGTGCACTGCACTGGTTGGACATCCATTCTTAAGTGCCATATATATTAGATATACTACGAGTCCCTTTGTAAATCTTCTACTTGGATGTCTTTTCTTTGGGCTTTGAAACATTCTTTGCATTTTCATGATGGCACACTACATTGTTCCATTGTCTGTAAGTGTGACATTATAGCTAGTCTGTTGATGAAATTGTGTCTGATTTACAACTTTATAGATGGACTGCCAAATAACAGCCATCAAATGAATCAGTAATGAACCAGTAAGAATCCATCAGAAGTACAATGCATAATTAAGAAACATTTATTTGTATTATAGCATTTTGTTATGACATAAGATTATAGTATTCAAAATTACTGATGCAAAGAGAGGTGAACTATTTAATTTTAGAAGTGGACAGCAAGAGCTTGATAACTTGGGATATCTGAGCTTTCTATCTCCTTTGAATTTTTTAAAGTACTCCATACATGTACATCAGACATCATGCTACTTCTTGAACTTCTTTTCCATTTATTGTCTGCATTTTTCCAAAGATTAATTGTGGTTACAAAATATTCTTGCTCCTCATTCAAGATGTGCTGAGTCCATGGAAACTGGACCATTATAATAGATCATCTCTTCTATTATAGCTGATAATACTAAAAAAGAGAACAGCATTAAATAATAGAGTTGATATGACATTTGATCTGCGTGCGGTAAAGTAAGCTGATATTTTATAAATGCATACTTGTGGCACTCAAGATAAAGTAAAAGAAAATAAAATTAGTCACAGTTGGAAACTGGCTGATAGATCAATAAATAACTTAAGACTAGTCTTTTGCAGACATTAAAATATCATGCTGACAATATTAGAGTCTCACCCAAACACACTCAGTATCTCACTTCACAGATTCTGTCAAATTCAAGAGTCTTCAGCAGTAATGCTCAACTTCAGTGGCAACAGGGATTACTCAAACAAGTTCCAATAAAGTCCCACATAACAGAGAGATTAAAATTTCAAAGAGAGCAAGTTTTTAAAAATCAGTACTGCATCCTTTTGAATGGTTGTTAGACTTAACAAAATAATATTATCAGATCAGTGTGCATTTCACTAAGCACTATGAAGGTTCACTGCTTACACATCATAGATGAACAGATCCCTTCCCTCATCCTGGAAAAAAGACAACAATCATATTAAAAATGTTAAGGCTACATATGGTTCTCTTCCCCTCAGTTTCATACGTGGGAATTTCAGTGTTTTATGACAAAGCAGCTATCTTAAGTGGAAGATTTCAACTTTAGTCAGCACTGGAAGTAGGATGATTAATCAGTTTAACTCCTGCAACCATTCATAAAAACAGGTAAATACATGTTTCTCCATAATGCCCAGCAGTTTGTTAGAGTGTGAAATAGGGAATCCTTAGATCTTGAGTAATGTCTTGCCAGAGTGGAAATGTACTGTTTAGCAAACAGATAATGATGAAACAATCACAAATTTCTTGCCAGCTAAAGCTTGTCATGGAAAGGATCTGAGGATGAAACCATAGGGTTGACCGAGATAATCCTAGAACTTTTGCATCTATCCTGGGACCCTAATATAACTCCTATGATGTGATGTGCGGTTTAAAACAGTATAATAGGATGAGTATTCAGTAGCACTGAAGCTCTTTTAAAACAAAAGTAGAATGTTCCCTCTTTCTATGAAAATAGGTGACTAAAGTGCCAGCACACACATTCATGCACTTTGCTTGCAGCAACAACTGTTACAAGTAATAGTAGTGAAAAAAAAACAGCCAGGCAACTTTTCTCCACTAAAAGTTCAGCTGATGTTAAAAAAATGAGAATTTTGTCCGGTGTTTTCTCCCAAAACACAATAATTGCTGGATGCAATCTCTTTTGTGTTCAAAAGCCCAAAACGCGTAGAAAAATAGCAGATTAAAATGTACTGTAAATGGCAGTGCCACTAAAATAAACAAAGATAAAACAGTTAAAACAATGACTTATTACAAATCTACATATAAACAGTATGATTTTGTGTAAGGAATTACACCAGTATGAGTACGACCACTTTTTTGGAACATTGCGTTGGATGTTTCACCCCCACCAGCTTTATGAAATATATATGATACAGCAGGCAGATCACCAATTCTCACAAAACTTGTTCATATATCCACTCACTGCCTCTAACATAATTATGAAAAAATCATACAATTTGTTTCAAATCTAACATATATACGAAGCACATTTGAGGATTAGTGCTGAGTACAAGTTGAAGTCGAAATCTCAGTGTTTGCTCATTAACATTTCAAAATTTCATGTAATTCATTTTTCATACATCAAAGTATTCACTTTACAATTCTGCCATCTTATGACAAAAAGGCACATATGCAATACAATTTTTATTGCACATGTGCCATTTTGTCATAAAACGGCAGAATTCATAACTGAAATCAATAAAACTCATCTTACCAGCATTTACAGCACTGAGAAACAACAAAATTAATTAAGAGACTTAAAAACATAAAACAACATTGTTTGCCATAGGCAAGCGCACATTATACTGACACAAAAACTGATGACCCAACTCAGGCACTATTTTGACATATGGTCATAACCGGGGGGGG
>JAWQUT010000182.1:555505-569285 GCA_033807755.1 Ellobium chinense | reverse complement strand
GGCGTGGAAGGGGCGTGGAAGAGGAGAGATGTTTTATCCTATTTCATCTCGTCTCAAGTTGCCTCTTATCTCTCTAACCGTGAACAAGTTTCCGCTGCCCGTGACGACTGTTACACAAAGATTTGATTAGATAAGTGTTTTCTCGAGACTGCACAATCGTGCCATTCGCCCCTTACATTTAAATATCCTTCTTAAAAATACAACTTTCTCTTCTTTCCTGCGATGCAAAGTTTGCATTACTTAAAACTCAAAAAAAAAACCCCATCCTAATACCCCTTTAAAAATGCCCTTCCCCGCTCCTCCTCCCTTTCAAATTTATGACAGGAGGAAAGTCTTCCCCAACTCATGTGATCTGAAGAAAACAACGATTTGATTCTTCTTGTATATAGTATAAGGAAGTGGGGCAAAAGCAAAGATCCTCAAGGTATTCATAATTCATGCCCTTTTAATTGTGTTTCTGACGTTCTCAGTCAGTCATGCAATCCCTTGGGGACCTATGGATGAAGCAGCTTTTCACAGATGTCAATTCGAGAATCAGAGGGAGGAGACAGTCCAGCACTGTGTCCATGACGATTGAGGACAGTGTCTGCGACAGCATGTGCGATCGATTTTGGCATTGGCGACAGCGGAAATGAAAGCCCGGATCTAACCAGCCTTCATCACAGTATAATAAAGCTAAGGGCACGAGTTCATGTCAAGCCCATGCATTTCATAAGGAAGCCACCCACACTCATAAAATGTGACACACCAATATTTTCATCGATACCAAGTTGTGTGGCGGCCTTCATTTGTCTATTTAGAGAGTTTTTTTCATTTAACAAATAGTTCTTTTTGTGGAAAATCTCGCGTAACTGCACTCATGTGACATGTCAATATTTTCATCAATGCCGGGTTGAATGGCGGACTTCATTTATCTATTTAGAGAGGCTTTATATTTTTAAAAAAATGCTCTGTAGAAAAGCTCCTGTAACCGCTATAGTTGTTTTGAATTTGCAGAAACGAAGGCTGTTAGGAATGAAAGTTAGGGAGTCGAAAGTCACGCTTGGCTTGTCTTTGTTGTCCGCTGTTAGGATGTTGCTTACGAGAAGTTCGTTGTTCAGAAGTGTTAGGCTTGGCCATCTCACTCGGAGAATAAGAGTTGTTATTTATCAGCAGAAAAATCTGAGATTCCACGCAAGTCACAGACAACGCTGCAGGAGCTACAGAGAATGGGATATTTACTCAGTAATTATTATAATAATAATAATAATAATGCAGTTTATAAGTCTCGTATCCAGGCTAATGCCCGCTCACGCGACTTCACACTATCTCCAGCAGGCCTGATCACTCTAGGACTTTCTCGACTCCCTGGGGAGCATACAGTGCCGCTGCCATTTATAGGCGCTGATCACTAGCATTCTGACAATATCTTTCAATATCTTTTAATTATAATTAAAACCATACTGAAGTTCATGAAGTTAACAAAAACACAGCCTGAAGTTTTCACATTTAGACAGTAGAACCTAATTAGATACACTCATTCATCAAAGTGTCAGAAGTGGAGACGGGATTAATGACGAAGAAAACCTAGAAATACATGTATAACGTCCTGCCAGAGGCCAAAGTTAGACAATTTATATCTCTGCTAAAGCAGGAATATGAGGGGAGATGGTATTGAGATAATAGCAGCCTTTCATTATGCATGGAAACACAGAAAAGATCGGACAGGGTAGTTGGGGTATCGCCATATAACTCCGATATAGCGACTGATAACATCAGTAGTGCATAGTTCATGGGTTCATTGTCTCTTTGATAACATGTATTGTAGTTGTAGTCTAAGTTAGGAAAAAGGAGGATTGGAAGGGAGAAAGAGCCATACTGAGCCACACTATTAAGGTTGGTGAAAGGGGTGGTGGTGGGAAAGGTAGAAGAAACAAATACTTCCCTCACCACCCTCTTTCCTGGACCTCTCTGTCTTTCTGATAAACATCCACTTCAGTATTCACTCCCACATTCCCTAGTCAACCCACACATTCATTCACCAGAGTTCATCAATCATTATAAAAGGTTGTTCATATCGATAGTCAAAATGATTAATCTCCGCCATATCTCTAAGAATTTTCAATTAAATAACAGGATTGAACGGGACCGTGGGTGTCTAAATGGTAGCTCACGTTGCATAATTGAAAGACATTAAACCTCCAGTTAAATTTTAAGATCCAGGCCACTTTCCCGTTCCAGAAATTTAACCAGAGTCACTCAATAATGGAAGTGAGATTCTTTGACGATATCATAACCTCTCACAGCAACAGGTAGCGCTCCAGGACATGGGGTGTTATTATAATCGAAAATATTAAAATATATTAAACTAATCATGGCGCTAAAAGTCGAAGACAGTACCAACAGAATATCAAATCATACATAAAGGTCTGAACAATAATAGACGGTTGCCATTTTGCACGCGGCACTGCACTGAACTCACCTTGAAACCGGAAGTTCTGGCAAATGTCAAAAGCAATATCCTAGGACTCTACTGCTTGATTTTAAGGTTAGAGACAGAGTTAGGGGTTGGGTCAAGAGAGAAAAAGCCAACCTGGGAGAGACCCTACACATTATAATTGTCTAAGAATTCTCTCATATGTGCTTTCTCTATTTTCATCCT
This sequence comes from Ellobium chinense, assembly GCA_033807755.1. Lineage (NCBI taxonomy): Eukaryota > Metazoa > Mollusca > Gastropoda > Ellobiida > Ellobiidae > Ellobium > Ellobium chinense. The sequence continues at coordinate 566,644 of JAWQUT010000182.1, read as the reverse complement.
GTCCTGAACCCTAAACCAAGCTGTCTACGGGAGCCTCCTGTGATATTTCGCATGAGGAGGTCAACTTTTCAGATGGACGTGATGCCAGTGTCAGGCAACCTCAGTATGCTCTTAGTAAATTTTAGTTCATGCATGATTGAAGGCAATATCATGGAACTATCCTAAGGGCCTGTGCTGATAGCTAGGGGCAGGGGTCAACCGATGATGTTCAGGACATTATTATAGCTGACACACCCTGAGTTTACGCACACTGATAGACAGAAGGGATAGCGTGCTTGTGCATATGCAACCCCCTATTGCAAACCAATGTAAATTTATTTCTTAGAGACAATGCTGCAAATTTATTGCCTGGTCGTGTTGAAAGCTGCTGAGACATTCGCTAAAATGCAGCATGACGTCTCAGTAATACATGACGCTCATAAAACACCTGTATTTCTATGAAAACATAAAAATGAATTTTATCGTGAAGACAGGTATGATCGTCGAATCAATGAGGTGGCATTGCCAGTATCACTTGAAAACATATACTTAAAAATGTGATTATAAACAAACGTTAAGTGTGGTTATAAAACTAGTAAGAGGACACAAATTGAGTCCTTGTCCACTGATTCTGTGAAAAGCTGGGATTATAAGCTCTTCTTTGTTGTTTATTTGCTAACGTCGGTTTTAAGAGACTCTTGAGAGGCTTGCGTATTTGTCAGCACCATTTTACTAGTGATTTAAAAGACCATGTCCAATTAGCGGATTTGAATTTAACAATATATATTTCTTGGGTTAGAAAGAAGAAACTTCAAAAAGTTATAACAAAATTTTGCCTGAGATTGAGGAACACGGTGGGAAATTGAAGGATCAGAGAATCCGGTTATATTATATACAATATTCCCTTTGTAACTGAATGTGGAGAAATAGCGACTTGTTCAATCCCTGATCACTAAGTTTTTAAAAAAAAAAATTCTCTTTCCTGAAGAAAATACAATACATCTGATTCTGCTATGCATCGAATCACTGGAAAAGGCACACGATATATTTTTCAAACCGATATTTGGCAATACCACTTTTATTAATACTTCGATCATAACGTCTACGTGATAAAAACGATCATCATATTTTTGTTGAGGAGCAGGAGTTCTCACTGTGTTGGAAAAGTATTTCGTGGAAAGGACATTTCATTTTCGTTAATATCTCTGCCACGTTCAGCACAACTGGGCTAAAAATTTGCAACACTATCGTTAAAGGACACACTGAAGTTGTTTTGGAAGGATTATTTAAGCTTCTGCATTTTATGAAACGTAGCAATAGGATTCTATCATATTTTAATGGAATACGAACAGTTGAAGTGACACGAGTGTTAGTTCCCTTTCTGACAGGGAAGGGGGAGGGNGGGGGGGGGGGGGGGGGGGGGGAGAGATTGTTAGTTTTGTTACATAGATGCGTCTCATCGAGCGGGATGTCGTGAAAGTTGTAGCTATTAACATAGATGGGGAGAGTGAGTAAGTGAGAGAGAAAGTGTGTGAGATAGGGAGAGAGAAAATTAGTGGGAGAGAGAGACAGAGATAAAGAGAAAGAGACAGAGATGTCAATGTCTAAATGTAAGAGACAGTTGTACATAAAATATATGTTGTTTTTTTTCATTCTTTTGTACTGATGTGATGTCATGTTGTATATAGTTGGCTTCCGTCTAAATAAATAAACTTGAAACGTGAAACTCATGATCCATTTAAAGTACTTGAAATGTATACACATGCTCGTCTTTCGGGAGCCAATTTGCCTATATATCAAATCGAAAGGTTTGTTTATGGATTTTATTTCACCCTTGAATTGAGATATTACCTATTATGGACGACCAGCATTTTACGCATGAGACGTTTTCTCTGACACTCCATATTGAAAATGATGTCATAACTTCACTCACAGGTGGTCCTGTGTAACGAATGTTCAAACACCTTATCTACGGGGCGTTATCAACCGATGGTGTAAAAATGTTGCTTTAGTTACACCAAAACTTACAGAAGGTTCTTTGACAGTTTGGACTGCAAGTACACATAATTTTTCTCATCGATGTTTAAGAAGTTGTTTTATTGTTTAATCTTAAATACATGTTCAGTTATCTGTCTCGTTTATTCTTTATTCATGTTTCCTTTCTTACTTTATTTGTTACCTCTACAATGTTTATTCTTATTTCAATAACAATAAAATTCCATCATGTTAAACAAAAAACTCATCGTATCGTTTTTCTTTCACTGCGTTGAAAACGGGACTTGCCATGGGTGAAACTCCTGAGAGGTTGTGCTGCTTTCTCGTTAACAACATAGCCACACTTGATACTTTCAGGATGAAAATTCGCAGCCATATGGACAAAAAATATGCTCTACAAAGTTAGCTAATTTATTTTCCAGTTTTGGGAACTAACACTCGTGCCACTTCAACTGTTCGTATTCCCTTAAAATATGATAGAATCCTATTGCAATCACATTGTATTTCAATCAAGCTCTTGTAAAAGGTACAAATGTTTGTGCACTTCTGGGGTTTTCATTCCATAAAGAAAATGTTGCGTTCGGCTTTTCAGCCATTGAAACCTCTGATTCGATATATACATACGTGCCATGAAAGACCACCGTTACAAGTTTGTGAATCTATCTGTGAAGCGAGCCCGCCACATTGAAAGTGACGTCATAACGGTCACTCAGCGGTGGTTCAGTATGATCTTTTTTCTTTCTGCTTTTTTATATATACAGCGTCATCAATCAACACTGTTAAAAATGGTGCCGTGTTATAAAAAATGACGAAATTATGATATCTACATATGCGAGTTTCCCCCACGACAATGTGGAGCGGACGTAGAAATGAGAAGCGCTATTCCATTAGATGTAAAGTGAACACAATCATTGTCTTATACTGACATACAATTAAGCAACACGACTGGTCAGGCTGAATCTGTTTGGCTGACTGTTCAACTGGAAACCATGTAAATCCCTTGACGCTAAAGCAGTCATAATGTCTCAGGTCGAGACTGACATTGTAGTTCATGTCATCTCCGTGGCTGCGGGTTCGTGAGTGGGTGGTAGGTAGTTCTGCTTGGATGGAGAAGAGATACCGGCCGGGTTAGCTGGAGTGCATGAGTGTGGTGTGAGTACTTGAGAAGGCATTGATTGTAAATAGTTGTAAAAAAAATTTAATAGGTCCAGCAACCTCTGGCTGTTTGCAGAATTAAACATGCAGGTTCAGGGTCTAACACAAAACTCAAAATTGTGTAAATTTTGTAATTTTTTTTAACAATGCCCCACAAGAGATGGCTGCCGCAGATATGCCTATGTTGGATGGCCAAAGACTGGTGAGGCTGCACACGATAGTAAGTCCACCTGCCCGGTTAAAAGCGATGGCCCATACATGTACTATATATATGTTAAGTAGCGCAGCAGGCTACTTATGATTTCAGGAATATGCCTGTTAGAAAGCAGTTGGGTCATCGTCTATGTAGTGTGGCTGCTCAAGACAGCGGGTCTATACTGTGGCTGCTCAAGACAGCAGGTTTATGTAGTGTGGCTGCTCAAGACAGCAGGTCTATGAAGTGTGGCTGCTCAAGACAGCAGTGTCTATACAATCGTTTGCCGAGGTAATCGCCTGAGAAATGACATTTTCATTTTATAGAACCAAATTAACTCGACACAGTTCAGGCACTGTCTGACATAGTCAGGTGGTTGTACTGCCAGAGGGTCGTTTGCCCCGGTGCGACTGAGTCTGAGGCATCTAAGACTTCCACCTTAATCTTGAATAACAACACCTTATCTTCGGAGTGGTCAGTCGGCTTTATCCACGCAAACCCTGAATAACACACCCGATTGCAGTAGAATGTGGGGCAATCAGCTCTTGTCATACGTTCATTCACCTAAAAGATTTTGTGTTTAGAGTATTCTGACTATCTGTAGTAGGCAAAGAGGGATGCTTTGGTCCTAAGCTTTTGTTTGGAGACTGTTAAGAACAAAGGTGCCCTGATATTTTTATTACAGGATTGCACCTTCAGTGTCACTTGACCAGCTGGCAGGCAACAAATGCAATGATTATTATAGCCCTTACTCTTTACGTATTTCCACAGCCCCAAAAATCAACAATAGGGCACAGGCTTCCTTTACAAAGACTAGATATTGTCACGTCACCTGTACAAAAAGACTTTCTTTACTTATTTCTAAATATCTATAGCTATATATAGAAAATATATATATAATGTGGTATCGAATTCCACCTTCCTGCATGTAAAAAAGATGCAAGAGATCGAGATGTTTACTTCACAGAACATTAATTTTGTTCTTCTGCAGGCCCAAGCTTACATTATCTTAGACCATCTCTTAATGCTTTCTTTCCCAGCTGGTCAAACCCCCATGTTTACTTAAATGACCAAAACTGCTTATGGGTATCTTTCGTCCACGTAGATAATGAGCTGCAAGGCGTGTCTTATGTTGACTCCACTGCAAGTTGATGTGATTGTCGCAAATGACCTAAGACTGTGTAATGGGGTCGTAGCTTACTCATCTTGAGGACCGAAGAACTGTTTCAGAAGGGACCTTCCCTGCTGACCGTTAAGACTCTACGTTTTGCATAAGTATTAAAGGTCCCTTGCCCTCGTAATGGGGTGACAGAACGTATTTTACCTTCCGCCCCCTTCGCTTGAATGCGGCAACAGAATATATACGCATCTCCTTGCCGAGCTCTGAGCGCACCGGTAGAATCTTGCACTCCTGTGTCACCTGACCGGCCAAGAGACAACACGTGCAATGGTCATTATCTGTAACAATGGCCACGCAGCCAGCAGGAGGCTGGACCCGATGAGTCTCGCGCTACGAGAGCTAGTATTCTTAGGGTTGAGGGGCTCATGACTCTTTGGTTCGGTTCCCCTTCATCCCTGGGCTGCTGGACTGGCAGCTACGGTCCTGCTATCCAGTTACTAAGGGACCAGCAATCTGAATTAATTGCACTCATAAATAATGCTAAAACTAAAATTGATATTACTATTACTACTATTACTACTAATAACGATATTAATGAGGCTAAAAGTCTCATATCCAGGCCAGTGCCCGCTTTCGCCACTTCCTATTATTATTACCCCAGGAGGCCAGATCCCTTCAAGACATTCTTGACTCCCTGGAGACCAAACAGTGCTGCTACACGCGCTATTCATCTGCATTCTGACAAGATCTTTCACTGCCTATAACTGCCTATAATCAGATCCCCATTTAAGAAACGAGTATGGCTTTTATTCATTCATCAGTTCGGTCACTAGTACTTAGTACTTTACATGTAATTCATTTATTCTGCTCATTAGCTCAGTATCTTGTTCTATTCATTCATTAATTTGTCCATCTACTCTCCCTTTACCTTTATAGTTTGATAGTGATTATGATACATAATTAAAGGGATATAACGACAGGAATGCCTTGTGTTCACAAAAGGACTGAGCCAAAAAAAAAAAGCCCAAAAACTTGCATTTATTAAGGCACCTACAAAGCAGTTACATGACCCCACGGGAAGCAAACCCACGATCTTTGGATCCTGAATTCAAGGCTATAACCATTCGGCCTGGCAGCTCAGCACCGGTCAAGTGAATACGTCGGACGCGTGTAGCACAGTGGTGAGACCAACGGGTCCAGACAAATGGCAACACAGATGAGTTGAGGTGAGAGTTGATTGTGAGACCAACGGGTCCAGACAGATGGCAACACAGATGAGTTGAGGTGAGAGTTGATAGTAAGACCAACGGGTCCAGACAGATGGCAACACAGATGAGTTGAGGTGAGAGTTGATTGTGAGACCAACGGGTCCAGACAGATGGCAACACAGATGAGTTGAGGTGAGAGTTGATTTACTGACACATTGCTCGAATTACTTCCCTTGATTTTAACCAATGAGGTTGGAGTGACCCTGCAGCCAGTCATTGCACACCAAAGAATATATTCTAACGATATAATATACTGTGTACTGGACACCACAATTGTTTTGGAGAGGTCTATTTAAATGATGATGGAGGCCCTCCACCGTCACCACATTTTTTCATCTTTGGGAAGAACAGTAGGGAAGAACGCAGAGTAGGGAAGGGGGTGAAAAAATTTCTGTGACATTTCATACGTTTTGGACACCTATTTGCTAAAAAAAATCCAGACTCTCTTTCTGTAGTTTGTATAGCCCACAGCACAAGAGTGCTGCCTCTTACTGGTTGAATTTTTTTTCCATCATAGCATGCCAATCGATTAGTGTTTACAATGAGATATTAGAAATGGAGGTCAAATTGGCTGCGCGCTAGTCAAGGACCGTAAAAGTTGTAAATATTATAGCAGGGCCTCGTCGCTTCGAATTTCAAGATACCAGATTCGAGTTTATGAGATGTAAAGAGTTCCACAATAAATGTTGATACGAAAATTAAGTGACTTTGGACCAGTGCATTACAAAACGTGTATGCGGGTGGTTGAATAAATGAGGTTCGAGGTCGCGAAATCCTATTGTAGAGTAATTTATTCAAAGGATCTCACGAAGACTTTCCTCAATAGCAAAGTGATCGTCACAGACAGCTGATGGGCCTGACTTCAAAGATATTCAAATTTAATCTTAAGAGCAAAACAGCTGTTAATATTGCAGCTATTCTAAGCAATCTTTTTTTTTTTACAAGGGGAAGGGGGATGGGCTGTGGGGGTAGAGGGGGAGGGGAGGGAGCTTGGTGTGCGGCAACTCTCATATTCCCTGATTTCTGAAGATTTATGATACTCTTTGTTAGAATAATTTCACATGACCTATTCTACAAACTACAGTGAATGTTCGCTGTGTGCCCGTCCGAGTTGTGCGTCCCGCGCACTTCTCGCCGCTACAAGTGCGCAGACACCAAATCTAATCTCTGAAATTCTCCAGAGATGAACTTGGATAAATTTCAGTGAGAGACTGGGAACTCTCTCTCGTACCTTACATCGTCCTGACCTTTACCCTGCCCTTAAACCGTTCCCAACCACACCTTGGGAGGATACCAGGATTTTGTAACCTGTATGCATTGTCCTTACATTAGTTTACGCACTCCGGTAACCACGGGAAACTCCCAAAACATTTGTAGTGTTTACTGTGGTTAACGCAATACATTAACCAACGTATGGATGATGCATACGGCCATCCGACATAGAACACTTGTAAACTGGGGTGAGAAGTGAGTTATTTGCTATTGTAAAGCCTGGTGCGTCTTGATCCTCACAGCTCTTGAGCAAAGTGTCACAGCCACGATATTCTTCGTCAGATATACTCCGCAACTACTGCACCGCACTTTAGATTATGCCTGGTTACGGATGACACAGTTTCTTTCACGCCTTTCAACAAACAACTTCAGAAAGGAGAGCAACAAGAAAGAGCGCAACGAATCTTTTAACATGATCGCAAATATCAATAATAATATCACGTCATGCCATCAGCCATGCAATAAACCTGCGTCTGATCCTCCCTAGCTGCTGTCGTGTAAGTGCTCAGAAAACAGGATACATGCATAAATTATAATGGATGTCTATGTCCATATAATATATTATATGACTTTGGGACACGACAAAAGATTCTTGCTTATGAAGTTAAAAAAAAATTCGTAGACATTCGTAGTTTAAAAAAAATTACAAAATACGGCTTTATTATGACAAACTAAACAAATTAGACTATAAAAAAACTGCATACAAAAGCTGATAAAAACAGCCCTTAACACTCTCAGCTACTGCAGGACTTCGAGCAAATGGACTGTGTGGACATGCTGAGGGACCGACACACACACAAAAGGATGAACAGAGGACTTGCATACGGACAGAAAGACAGACATACAGATTTATTTAGACAGAAAAAGAGACGTAATGATATCGGATTTGTGAAAGGCATATATCTAGATGAAAAAGAAAAAAAAACCCAACAACTTTCTTAAGAAAGTAATGATTTTAGACAGAAAAAAAAAGTAGGTGTCGTGAATGGTATGCAATGAAGGGAATATAGTTTACCTTCCTCCAGCCCATGCTGCTCCTTGAATACAGGTGACTGAGAAGATGACATACACACAGAGTAAAAAATTTCACATAAGCCTTCTCCATTATGACACAATTACTAGGGGTTTAGCCGGTTACATACACAGATAGTACAGAGCAAATTTTCGGCAAGGGAGGGAATTCCAAAATATTGTCTCCCATGTACAAATTCTCTCCTCTTTGCTCATTATAAAACCCAACGAACTGAGAAAAGCGAAAATGACTTCAATTTCGAGGATCTCAGCACCCTAAAAAGTGATATCTTAAGCTTGATGCGACCATGAGTATGATATATCAGCGTCTAAAAGCAGTGCCGTTCATTCTTCTGTATATTGAGATCATATGCGATAGAAAAAAAACAAGCAAATTAAATTATTACAGTGTAAAATTAGACCTTATCAAATTTACTGTGTACTAAGCAAATTCATCACGATCTAATATACCTAAACTCATCCTTGATGGTAATGAATTAGGGAAATTATTTTTTGGGTCGTTTGGAATTCTCGAAATTGGGCAACAGATCTTGGGGATTTTCTATACGCCGCCAAATAACGATTCGTGAAGACCAGAGCAAATGTATTACTTACGATGCAAACTACAGCATAACCGCAACACAAAGAAAAACAAATCAGAACAGTTTGAGAGACTGTTAGACTTAAAGCTGGAGTATAATTTATGGTTTACGACTAACTATCTTTCATAATATTACCTATGTCGTGTAGTGAGATGACGCACGTTGACGCCCATGATTTTGAAATAAAAACCTCTTACTCTAAAATGATATAGTGTGGACTTTTTTGCCGCGTCGGATAGAGTTCTCATGGAGGTCACAAGTATTTCACAGCGCCTACGTTATTAATAATCTTCACATAAAAATGGAAACAGGGCTTGTAAAAATGGCTAAAGCTGAACTCTAGATATTGAAAAGGAAAAAAAAAAAAGAAGGAGTGAGAACTGTTACAATCTTCATGGCATAATTTACCATCGTATTACAAGGGCGGGTCCTGAAGATATCATAATAACGTTCTGTAGACTCTATAAAAACAGTGTCGCAAAATGGAGGTAAATTTTCTACGCATATATTCCGAAAAGGCTGAAGTGAAGATCCAAGATATATCTTGGCAACCTGTGCCCATTTTACATTTTACTTTCGGATTTAGAGAAAATGTTAATATTCCGTCGGTAATGTCAAGATCCCTAACCCCAGGTTTATTTCCAGAGCAGTAGTTATCATACCCATCTCTCCCCTCCCTCTTCCGCAAAAGGGCCCCATGGGCCAGTGGACCTCGTGGTTGAAGGATAATCTTGCACGGTTGCAATGAAAGCTAATGTTAGTGAGGAGCTCGAAAAAACAAACTACAAACAAAACATGGCGGTTAGCATACAGTCCTGTTTATTGCCTCTTGTCCCAGGTATATCATAAACCATGCATACTATGCACAAAGATGCACATTTACTGACGCAAATAATATATTGTCCTTAGAAAGGTAACACGACATGCCGTGGGTAATTTCTCAGGGTGAAAACGTGGTAAATGTGTTATTTACTTCATTAGCTGGGTGTTTCATTAGTATGTTTTCACACTGAAATATATTTAGTGATAATCCTCTTTCGCACTGCCCAGATGGCTTGCTGTTGGCGTAGTATCATATTTTTGGATAGTCAGAAAGCGGGTGCCTGTCACGGTGTCCAACCAAGTCTGTCAAATAGAATTGCTATGCCGATCCACAGTGTCAAGCAGGCATTAAATAGTATGACGTGTGTTAATCGTGTGTCGAGATTTGAATTTTTAGATACCGCAATACTCATTTTTCATGCTCTAAGTTACTGGAAGCCTGCTTCGTATAGGGCAAGCATTTACGATACTTTACGACATTGCTGCAACTTAAGGAACAGGCATCCTAGATCAAACTGTTCGGTCGATGCTTACGTCAAAAGCATCGGAATGGTGTGGAAACTGCAGAGCTGAAGTATGAGACTCACATTCACATTGCTCAGTATCAAAAGTATCAGTACTCAAAAACGCCACTCATATGTTTTCCTTTCTCCCTTTTAAAATCATTAGCTCTTAGCAACCATTCTCCTTCGGCTGTTCACAATGGGCAAGTGATAGGCAAGACTCGAATCCTAATGTTAAGAGTTTGAATATGAACTCACTGCAGTCCCAACAGACTATATACAATATTAATATAAATTTCAGTATGTCACAAAATTCAAAGCTACCGAAATGTGCTAAAGAATAAAAATTCGAAAGCCATGTTGTGATAGAGAACACCTTGGTGGATCAGTCATTGATGTAATAGGCGTGGTGTTGCGAGGTGCCTCAATAAATATTCCTAGCAGTCATTCTGAACATGTCAGCTTTATTCACGTTACAGCCCAGTAAAGACGTGAATCGAAAAATGTGAATCCATGGAAACAGGACTCAGCCCACATCAACCGTCATGTCCCATGGTGCAGCTGGGTTGATTGTATAAAACCGGAAGTACACGGATAAGTCTCCGTGGACGACGAATTTCATAAGATACAACTTGAAGTGCAGAGTATCCGGCTTTAGTCTCTCGTGAATGGTACTGTCTATACAGACATGCGCTTTCCGCTGTGCATTTGATAGTTCTCCATTACAACGTCATCTCTATGGGTTTATCTTTTCGCAGTTAATCTTTGCAAGTTCCTCAGAGCAGGGCTGGGAGAACTGAGATCACATGAACGCGATTCGTGAGCTTAAGTTCAGTTCGTGTGAACTTGATCTGAACTGTAGCTATTTTGGCTGCTTGATCTGAACTTTAGGTTTTCATCCGTTCACATCTATCTCGAAAATCAGACCCCAGTGCCATTTTCAAAAGCCAAAGAACCAAAGGGATTGATCTGATGTGAAAAGTGCTCAAGTTTCATAGATCTGAGCTAAACTCGTACTTGGGGTTTGTCCCCTTGAGTGAACTGAATTTGATCTGAACTGACTTTGTTGGTGAACTTGCCCAATCCTGACTCAGAACAAAGAAAGCATGACATCGTCGCGGTATGAAAACAACAACGCAGTTTCAAAGTTTATAAAAATCACCAGAGCACCTTATACCGAAACAAAATTGAAATAGTCTGAATATGTTAATAGATATGG
>JAWQUT010000182.1:530211-541592 GCA_033807755.1 Ellobium chinense | reverse complement strand
CCCTACATCCGTCGAATGCCTATCAAACCAATGCCCATGCTTTACATGAATGAGACTTGAAATCTCTGGCGCACTGTATACCAAGAGGCCAATTTTTCAAGCTGTGAGGACATGCGGGTATAACAATGTAATGTAATAAAATCGTTGGAAGAAACAGAGAAGTTCTCAGTGAAATGTGAACTGACGTAATGAGCACAATTAATAATCTACAGGTTTCCCTCCCTACTCGGCTTCTATACAGGATATTAACACTAGCAATTGTTGTTGTTTTTTTTAAAATCAATTTTCAACAGAGTTCATTGTTCGTAACATCCGCTGAGGAGGAAACGGTACTGCGAGGTCATATTTTATGAATGAACCAAACCAAACCTGAGGACAAAAACTAGCCAAATAAAAAAAAACAACACTAAAACGTCGCAAAAAAGTTATCAACTGTTTAAGAACAAGAAATTACAAAAAAATAAAACAATGCCTCATCTCAGTCTCGAAGTATGCAGTCGAAATTTTCTTGGCTCTGATTTTCAATGAAAATTACAAGTATGCTGGTTTCACTTGGAAATGGAGACAAAAAGTAAAGAAATTATATAAAATTCAAACTCTTAGAAAATAGTCAAAAAAATAGCCAAGAAGTCATGACGAGAAAAATACCGGCCGGGGAAGTTGAAAAGAAGCTAGATTTGGCACCTTGAGAACCAACCTGGCAACACTGGGAGATAAGAAGGAGACCCTCGCTTTCAGAAATACACCTGCCTTTTCACTAGATAGTATCAGTAATATTTCAAGTTATTTATTGTCGCAACTTTATTGCATCTTCTTAAGTGCAGCAACGTTGGATAAAAAGGTTCCAATAAATAACCGCCGGCCCTATAGTACGAGTGTGGTAATGGATAAATATGGCTCAAAGATCTTTTACAATTTCCTCAAGTTAATAATAGTTCGGAAAGATGTTGGGAAATTTGCGGGGGTTCCCCCACATTTAAAGGTCAGTTTTACCGGTTAAAAATGCGGATGTTACAGAAGTGCATTATTCAACCTGCGCATTGACCTGAGGAAAACTGAAGAGCGTTTTTCCCAAACTCGGTATGTGGTCTCTGAACATATTTGAAATAAGGGGAAATAACATTGTGGTAACATCTCTTCACACATATATTTTTTGTTATAAAATTAATGTTAAATGTCGTAAAATTTGAAAAAAGAAGAGATTTTTAACTCAAACAGGTTTTGAATTGATTAGCAGAGAAATGCATGTTTGAATACACTACTGGCTCATTTTTCAACAAAAGTGCATTCACTGAGTTTGGTAAAATGATCTTGAACTATTCTTTCTTGTTATAATAATATGGGTTTGCAAATTCGAATTCCTACTGGCAGCGCCATTTGGTAAGCGACTACCTTATCAGGGGGTGCCACTTGCTTACAGTGCAAAGCCTGTTAACTTGTATATACAACCACAATCATATACAAAGTGCATTACTGCGGACAAAATCTAGATGTCTGCAGTAATACGGCATAAAGAAACGTAGATTGAAAATTCAGTTCAGGGGACCAAATTTACCATCCGGTGGATTTTCCCCCCCTAAGATTCATAATAATCAACTGTGAATATCAAAGAACATCTTCTTTTCATGATGCCGGAAGGGTGGTCGAGAGTCTGAACCATGTCACTTGATGCGAAAGGTCTTGAAATTAACTCCCTTGAACCCACCAGGCGGCGCTGAAGATGTTGTTATATTTCACTTTTTTTCACACTATCTATATTTATTATAACTTTAAATACCAATAGCATATCTACTTCAGAATTCCATGCGACAAAATTCAACTCTAGGGTTCCCAGAAATATAAGCTTACATTGCCCTATCATGTGAAATTTGGCACTTCACATCAGGCTGAGAAATAAAAGTTAGCTCTTTGAAATTATTATGCGTTAAGAGTAATTAATGCGACCACCGGCTGACGATGGTAACGTGCGCAAAGATATTTAGTACTAAAATAAATATCTTTGTTAATTTCAAGACAATCCTAATATTATTGTGTAATTTTGGCGTTCCCAGAAAATACTTATGTGTAAAGCACAAGCTTCTGCTGTTAATAGTATATTCTTCATAAGTTCTCAGATTAACAAAACCAAATAGAAGAAAAGGAACAGAAGGCCTTTTCGCCCAGAGTGTGGTTCGTGAGTTTCTCTACATTTAAGGTATCAATCATCTATTAGAAGGCCAGATCACTCATTGTGTATAACCCAATGAGGTATTTTCAGACGGGTCAGTTACACCACGTGATCTAGGGATTGCTAGGATATTTTGATAAACGACGAGTAATCATACATGAGCAGAGCATGTAAACAAACCAACGTGTGAGCAAGACTTCCTAGGTCACGTGATGGAGCTGAAAATACCTACTTTATCCGCTAATATAATATACTGTTTCTGGAGCTTTGTCAGCCAATATATGGGTGCAGAAATAGGTAAAAAAGGTGTACAAAGCAGTCAATTTTAAAGTTTCATGTGCAGTATGAGACTTATAGATATAAATATAAAGTGTATTAGGCCTGTATATTAACACGCGGTCAAACCTAGCTTAATGAAAAACTGGGGACCAAATCAGAATTCGAGGTGATTATTTTTTAGAGATCTGTGAGAAATTTTGGGCCTGACCTTCCCTCCCTCCCTTCTTTTTTCTTCCCCTTAAAAAGATCGGGCCAAAGAAGTACCTTAATCTTCAGGGAATATATTCCAAAATTACAATAAATTTTGTAGAATAACACATTTTGTTTGTAAGGCCGAAAGAAGAAAAAACAATACGTGCCTTAAGGAAAATGACCCATTCTGCTAGCGGCAGATTTTTCTTTGGGGATTTGTTGAAGGTATTTGAAAGGCACACTTTTGTTGGCGGTCTGAGGGGATTCAAGCCTTGTCTCTGACAGAGCCAGCGGTGAACTGAAGAGTGACGTTAAAACTTTCAATAAAAAAAAGATTTCTCATGATAGTCTTAACCCTCTAGTGCCCAGGCATAGAAATACTGGTAGGAAAATTCTGAAAATTCACATACACACTTCAAATGCCACCCAAAATACATATATTATAAAACATTGATTTTGAACAATTTCAATATTTAATAGGTGAAAAATTTTGGGTCTAATTTGGACCTCCGGGCACTGAAACATCCGTGCCATATTTGGAACACTGGGTTGTGTGGGTTGCCAAATATGGACCAGTGGGCACTAGAGGGTTAAATGACGCTCTAATCTTATATTATAAAAAAAACTCGTGAAATTTTGTAGGAGCCATATCTCGACTATTTTGTAGGAGCCATATCTTGACTATTTGTGCACCAACCAACCCAACATTTTGCATGCACCTTCCTCTTGGTCTAAAGGTGTTTCTTTTGATAATTTCTTCGCTTTAAACGGTCCGTAAATATTATTTTGAAAATTACGTTAATTTTCTTTGTTTCGTGAATATGGTCCCTGTTCGGTGTTTTAATATGGACCATACGTCACTGGTTTTTGCGGTTCGCCCCTGAAATGTTTACTTCAGATCCACGAAGTTGAAACCGAGCATTTGTATCAGATGCCGGGTCGAGAATATATTATGTACATAGCAGAGTCGATCGCCAGAGTGAACATAATCATCGTAATAAAAGGAGCAGAATCAATAGCATGAACATGACTTTGGTCGTGTGAACCACCAGATACTTTTTAGCTTTTTGTTTTTCCGTTGTTTTTTTTTCAGCTTAACCGTTATGTTTACATACAATAACGTGTGTGAGCACAATAATTACAAAAATTGCAGCGGTGTTAATGTTGTAGATGTAGTTTGGTCGCACGATTACACCGCAAATTTGCGGGTGCCTTGACTGGTATTATAATATAATCCAGACTAATAAAGCCAATGACGTCACTGATCTTGGAGTTAGGCAATTTCGTTTTCAGGTTAACGGCCGAAGTACGGAAGTTTAACATATGGAAATTACATATTAGTTAGGGCAGGGCATTTTGTGCAGTGGTATATCACCTCGTCACGGGGAGTGTTCATGATAATATGTTATTTTGTACCGGATATAGGGCGTGGCACGCCATTTTGTCTCGATAGGGGACATTTTTTTTATTATTATAATTTGACCGGTAAGCCGGGAAACGGCAATCAGTAAAATTCTGCAAAATGCGAACAACGTGAACAGTTTTTGCAAGGCAAGATGTATATCGTCAGTATCGACCCGCCAGCCGAGCAAAGATCTAATTCATAACTGTTCTTTTCTTTGTATTTTAGACTAGATCCGTTGATAACTTCCGCCCTTTCATCATAGTCAAAGATGTAGTTCGGTTTCAGGGCGTCGTAAGTCGTAGAGCGCGGTATCGATAGATTTCCCCCAAAATTTGTCATTCTCTTCAGTAATAAATGTGCAGCATCCAAGTATAGTTAGTTTCAAGGAAAAAAACAAAACCATCGATTTTTTTTTTNNNNGGGGGGGGGGGGTAATAGAGACTTTTACTTTTTGGCTGATTTTTCTTAAATTTTGTCCGGTATGGGGCAGTAGGTCATTTAGTGACTACAGTTAGATATCTGATGCCCAGTCTCTCTGACTGATAATATAAAGGCTTTACAGTATCAGAGGACCACAATAATTGTAAGTAATTATAGTCACACCTTTTTACTGTAAAACTGTTAAATCTATGCAGGTGCTTTTATGTGTACATTACAGATACAAAAAGAAACAAAATCTTGAAACTGCACGGGTCGCCAGGACGGGGCTTCTAATTAAATTGCGGCGTACAAAGTTTCATAAAAATCGGTCGATAAACAATTAAATTATTCCCCAAAACCGGCGTTCTCTTCTGCGAAACGAACTATAGAAAAAGAAAATAAACAAATGGCCACAGCACATCAGGTCAAATTGCGCACCAAGTTAGTTCTGGGCCTATGTTATACCAGCATTAAGTTATTTATAGATACAGTAATTCATTGGCAACTCGAATCACTCACGGCTCGAAGACAAGCATCTCAAGGGAAGAGCGTTCAAAAATGCGTCCTTTCGTAAAACTGGCGACAACGACTTACAACGTGTTTACTGCAGCAAGTAAAGAACGAAGGGCCATGCACCCCTTTTATTCTCAGTAGTCACTTAGACTGCATATTATTGTTGAATATGTTAGTTTTAACCCTTTTTTTCTCGAAACTACACTGACTCCACATCACTTTGAAACTTCTACATAAGCCCAACTCTGGTCATAATGGAACGATAGGGGGTAAAAAATGTCGGGAACTTTTATATTTGGTACAAAAGCACCATTTTCGCACCAAAGATTCTCTATGTCACCTATGGATTTTTTCGAATAAATTTAACCATATTGAGCGACCTCGTTCAGATGTTATCACGACATTTTCTTACGCCAGATGGGTAAATGCGCACCAGCTAAACAATTTCTTATGAAATATGACGAGACTAGGATTAAATCATATTACTGTATTTCATCGCGAAGAGTTCAGATTTACCTTCATAATTTAGACGGGAGTACATATAAATGTCTCCTTTAACTGCTTTTGTAAAATTTAATTAAAATGTTATTCTGACGAGCCGTCAGCTGGATGCATTTTTTTGTACAAAATGAGATTTTACACACTTGTTAATAAGTGAATCGTAAATTTTTTTTTTGTTTCTTTCTTTTTTGTGAAAGCATTGTATTCGGGCAGCATACAGTACAAGGCCAATTTTTGATGAGATTTCACACACTACCCAGACAACGTGTGCTTTGCATTCACGAAATACCGTGACAACTATGACAAGCTAGTTCGTCAAAATCTAAAATGCAGTTTTGAAGGATAGAAAGTAGCTAATGGCTTACTAAACTACTTACCAATTGATGAGGAACAGAGTCTTTTATCTCACAGTCCAAACTGGTGAAAAAAAATGTTGGAAAAGTTTTGCTAAAGCATCACTCGGTAGAAATAAGTGATAGCGCTCCGCAGATCATTTTTTTAACAACAATTTTAACAAGTTCATTTGATAAGCTCACATTGAACCACTTCCTCAGTGATCTTCAAGACATCATTTTTAATATGGCGGACTGTCGTAACAAAGAAAAGTCACACGTGTTTAAGAATAATAGTCTATAGCAAGTAGTGTGTCAGGTCAAGTGTTGAAATCGTCGAAAAGCCAGAGACAGTCTTTTCGATTTGGTACTAAAACAATTAAGCTTCCATGAGGCGAAAAAATGTATATATTTCAGAAAAATATTATTAGAAATCAACCATATAATGCAAAACCTTTATCAACAATTGTCTTTTAGCGAAAATATTGCAGATTTTTACCTTGGCCATACAGAAAACAGCTGGGACATAAGCCAAAATGCTTTTAACATGCCATGCAAGCTCTTCTACTAAGACGAGAAAATAAAAATCGATTTGACCGGAAAGACAATTTTGATCAAGTATTAATAAAAATGGCCAAATATCAATATGAAAAATATAAAAATGAAATGAGCATTAAAGGGCCCTGTAAATCTAGTAAAATGGCGAAAAACAAATAACGTGCATTTTATGACTGTTGTATATTTGCTAAAGTGACTCTTGATAGGCTCGCTTATCATGACTTTGTCTTCATTGTTTTACATATAATTTTGGAGACCATGTTCAATAGGCAGGTTTGCATTTCACAATACAGGTTAACATTTCACAATACAAGTTTGCAAGCATATTGCAAGTTAGACAAGGGTTTTGTCCGGAACATTATGGGAAGCTGAAGGATCCGGGGATCTGGACTATTCTTAACAATGTCCTCTTGTATTTGAATTTGGAGGAATGAAAGACTTGGTCGAAGTCTCAGTGTCTTTTTTCTAATGTTGTTATTTTGTTGAAGTATAATCTGCAATGCATCGCATCAATAGCAAAAGCACATGATTTGTGTCTTTTGACTCTTATGAATAAAGTATAGTTAAGAGCTGTGTATTTTTCCTCCTTTATGTTTATATTTTCGAGTTGATATTTGGTGATGCCACTTTTATTAATATATCGATCATACCTGATTTCGCAATAAAATCTATTATTTTTAGTCGAAGTATGGAGTTGGCATCGCGTTTGAGAGGCATTTCGATGAAAATATATGCCGCTTTTTCGCTAAAATCTCAGCCGCGCTTAGAATTTCAAGGCTAAAAGTTTGCAAAAATATGGATAAAAATCTGTTATACATTGTTAATTAACTTATTTTATATTTTTGGTAGTTTATCTCTCTTTGACAACTCCGTTTACGTTAAATTTACACTTATGTATACATTTAGGGGTCTATTTATCGCTACATCGCAATAAAAAGGTTGTTCTCGGCTTTTCGAGCCATTTAAACCAGTAATTTGATGCACTACTTGCCACGAAAGACCACCATTACATGTAAATGAATTTCTGTGAAGCAAGTCCGCCATATTGAAAATAATGTCACAATGGTCACTCAGACGTGCCTCAGCGCGGTCTCATTAAAAAAAATAAAAATAGCCGATGCTGCAATGGTGTTCTCTGACCAAAAATGACAAAACAATGGTCTTTATATAATCCAGTTTCCCCTACTACAACTTACAAGGTTGCTTGAAAGAACTGGGACCAGTAAGGGTTTGAATACAGAAATCTCTTATCTAGCAGACTTATCTCGTAGCTACAACGTCATTCATTATGATTACTGTATGATGATAATGACGACAACGACGAGGACGATAAATGAGGGTAAAACAATGGAACGTCTTATTTCGAGACTCCTGCCCATTCATGATTAAAAAACTTGATTAATTTTGAACACATCAGAGGTAAGAAGTCATGTCTCTAATTATTATTGCCATTACCTGAAAATCAATACCCTGCCAACGCCAACCTCACTAAAGCGGATAATAAATATTCATTCAAAAGAACGAACCACTTTTTTCCTCATCACCATCTCCACCATCACCATAATTATTCTCCAACCTCTGAATGCCCGACCGCTTGCCACTCTTTCACCATCGACACGTGCTGACGCAAATCAGTTTTCATCTTCTCCGGAAGCGGAACGCTTTACCCAGTGCTCCGATCTCCCTTAAGGATACTTCGGCTTCCAGTTTTCAGCGCGCTCACGGGCGATTTATCAATACTTTGTCTTTCTTTTCGAATTCACATTCTCTCCAGTTACCCATTCACAACGGCATGGACATTTCTTTTGTTTTATCTTCCTTGTGGTTACAAAACACTATTTGACGCTGGTGGTAACACAAGTCACTATTATTTATTATACTATAAAGCAGAGAATGATAGGAATTTCGAGTGAGGGTAGTTACAACGGAAAGGAAAGAATGTAGTGGAGAGAAAGGTGTAGTCAACATACATCAGACATGGGAAACACCTTCAAGCAACATTACTGATCAAAACTAACTGAATCCAGCAGGTAACATTATTACCAAAGCAACAGAATGCTCGCGTGAGTGTGTGTTTCTGTGTGTGTGTGTGTGTGTGTGTGTGTGTGTGTGTGTGTGTGTGTGTGGTGGGGGAGGTGATGTGTGTGTATGTGTGTGTGTGTGTGCGTGTGCGTGTGTGCGTGCGTATGTGTATGTGTGTGTGTGTGTGTGTGTGTGTGTGTGTGTGTGTGTGTGTGTGTGTGTGTGTGTGTGCGCGTGCGCTGGCGCGCGTCTGCCTTGCCTCGCACACGACTGTCTTTCCATCCGTCGCCCTCTTGAAGCAGACCCCAAATTTACGAAAGTAAACAAGGAAATAGAAAAGATAATAACATCTGTGAGACAATCAATATTAACATGACACACAATCGAAGGATCTGCTCGACCGTTGCATTTTTGGAAAAAGCCTCTTTCACTGGCTAATTCCGGATTCGCATTTCCGGGTATTCTTGAGCAGACAGGATTAGACCCAAAACCAAGGTATGAATTCGGGGAGTACAAAACACATTCTCAAAGCTTACAGAGTTTGGTATTCACCCTTCTTAGAGGAGACTCAAACACTTCACGGATTCGTACACAATGTATACAAAGTCCAGAATACTTCTTCTTCTTCTTCAGTGTTTCCAGTTCATGCTTGCAGACCGCTTTGGGCCATGAACTGGTTGGTCAGCTGCAGGTCTGTACAATTCTCTCATAGCCTCGTTTCATAGTCAGTTTGCACTGGCCAAAACCGTATTTTTAATTCTGCCAGGAGAGGGCAGTCTTGCAAAACAGTCCAGAATACCAAGACAGAGGTTTGAACTCTGCAGACCCCAGCACTATTAACGGTGGTACATGGGCAAAACAAAAAGGTTAAATCTTAAGATAAATTAAGTGCTCTGGAAACTTCATCACAAGATGCATCAATTTGGGAAGAAAGTCATTAAAAAACGCATCAATTTGGAAAGAAAGTCATAAAAAAAACAAAGTCTAGCGCCTCCCCCCCCCAACTCCCCATCTCTTCCCTCAACTTCCCCNTAAAAAAATCGGTAAAACATTCGGAAATGGACAGCACAGAAATGGCCCAGCATAATAAATCCCAATCCGAACACTGAAAAGTTTTGACAAAGGTTAAGTTTTCGAGCGGCTTTTTTCTCATGCCACGCAAAAAGCGTGTTGTCGAAAGACATAGCCATGTAGACTTGGCGATAGGTCATTTGCCTGTAGAGTCATTATGGAAGTAATCAATTCGACAAGGGTTTTGAAGTCCTTGTTGCTGACGACCTACTGCGAGGCAAAAGAAACTTGGTTCTTTTGTGATTATAATGAAACGCCGTGGATAAAGGATTCATTTCTATGGACGTCGATATCATTAAAATCCAAAAATGGAATTTGATTAAAAATAACCCTGATGAATGACTCTCCTGTCATTAGAATAGACCAGAGCCGCGGTGAATAATAATAAGCGAGCAATGGTTGTTAAGAGTGCTAGAAACATGCAGAGTTTAATATGACAGGTACAAGGTGACTACTGAGCAGATGGTGGCGAAAAGGTGCCAGGTGAATGAGGATAATATTATAATAATATAAACTCTCTAACTTTGACCTAAGCTAAAAGAACAGTCAGTAAAATAAGGTAAGATATGTGGGGGAACAAGCAGGAATTACGATTTATGAATTAACAAAACAATACGATGTACGGTTTGGACACGTATGCCTTCCGTAGCAACAGTGATAAACACACACAAAAACAAACAAACAAACAAAAATTTATGAAAGTGAATAGAAATGTGTAAACACCAAATGGAGTGGAAAGGTCATATTGCTACACCTTAGACAGGACAAGATCCAGGTGGAAGAGGGAGAGCCTTAGTGTGATTGTATACGAAGAAGGTCCTAAAGCGTAACTATTTATCCCTCGCTCTTTCCTCGTTTCTCTCCTCTTTCCCATTCATTGTGTGCATTCGATGTTGTGTTTTTTACCTCTTGGCTAACACGTGAACGAGCCGAGTCGCATATCTTTGTTTTTTACACCGTTTTAAAATAAGGCCAATCGGTCAACCTAAAACAAACAATCGCGTCATTCATTCCATGTATCAATCAATCAAACCAATCAATCAATCACCGTTGATTCCTTTATTTACTCAAATAATCAATAAATCAATCAATCAGTCAGCCCATCTATCAACCTGTTGTGGGTCTTTCGAATTTCACCTATGTCCAGGGAGGAGACTCGATTGTATATGAGCTCAATCTCATTATTGGAAGTTTTTGAAATTCTTCTCTTATACTTCTCTTCTCATCTTATACTCCCTTCCCCTTCCGTTCCAGGAAAAAAAAGCTTTTTAAAACAGCACTCACCTCCTCTTTGGCGGTTCTGTGAAAATCAGTACTCCACAAATAGGTTTACTGACGTTCCCATGAGAAATGAAAGATGCATGCACATGGCAGGTTATTTAACCTATACAAAAGCCTTCCATCGATTGCACGCAGTCAAGCCCTTAATGAAGCTGCACATTTACCTTTCATAAAGACTGACTCGTCTTGCATATCTGTGCATTGCTCAAACAAAACAAAAAAAAACAACGGTGTCAACAGCTGTATTGGTATAGATCTATACTCAAATTCTGTCAAGCAGGCAGGCAAGGACGTTGACTCACCGACACTAAACAAACCACTAACCAGGTAGGTCTAGAAATAGACAGTGGATTGTGTGGTAAGAAGGGGACTTGTCATTACCCTTTCAGCAGCGCTCCCACAGACAGGTACAGTACAAAACATCAATGGACAATACAGATCGAACGCTTGGATAGTCGCTGTACGACGCACCTGAAATGCCCACTGACCACCGAGACTCTTTAGAAATGTTTATGGCGAGGCGTTTCCCTAGAGATACTTGCAGGCGAGTCTAAATCGATACTGGACATAATTGGTGGTGAGAGAAGAAGGATTTGGAAATGCGGAGGCAAAGGCAAAAGGGGAGGGGATGAGGCGGGGG
>JAWQUT010000182.1:440407-464851 GCA_033807755.1 Ellobium chinense | reverse complement strand
GGGGGGGGGGGGAACAGCAGGAAAGGAACTAACTAATAGCCAACTCATAATCTTATCTGTAAAGTAAAACTTTCCCTTAATCAATGTAATCAAAGACTGAAATAGTTACACCAACGAGGAAACTTGTCGTTTGAAAAGAACGCGAATTTTGAAGCAATGAAAGTATATTATTATAGTAGATATCAATATATGTATCGAGTAAATATATGTATCGATACCTGGTCTAAGTAGAGGCTTGGTATCGATACATACATCTCGGGTATCGTCCAGCCCTATTCTCCCACCTCTCTTTGCGCACGCAGGCAGGCAATATGCTGACACACATACGCACATATCAACACACGCTGACATATTTAAGAACACTCAGACCATGATTGAAATTTCACGCACAACCGAACATAAACTATACCTGGATCAATTTTGAGACACAGCAGCATGAAATAGAGGCATATTTGAAAAAATTGAAAAAAAAAACAACAACAAAAACAAAACATGCCACGGAGAAACATGCCCAATAATTCGGCTTGAGGTGGAAAGGTGGACGCGGGGAAGGGGGGAGCGAGGGAGAGGGAGGGGGCGCTTTTCCGAAGGCTTCCAGGTTTCGGACCTGGAATTTTCCGTGCTGTTGAAATGCGGGGGAAGGACGGGAGGGGGAAAGGCAAGAGGGTGGGGGAGGCTTTTCCGCCGAATCACGATGAGACACCAGGCTAGGGCTAAACGAAGGAGAGAGCATTGCAAGATGGAAGAAAAAAGAAAAAAACTATTGATAACACTCTCAGCATCAAGAGAGGACTCCCTGCTGCCATCAGCCAGTGGCACTCATTGCTCAAGAAATCAGATGGACAAACGTTAGCGTGTAGTGACGCAAGTCAAGAAGCTTCACCGGAATCATTGGTTACTGTCTGTGACGGAGACATTAAAAAGGTGAAAATGAAGTTATGTCTGCTTTATAAGGTATTAGGGCATCTGTGTCAAATTCTTTGGTTAAAATTTGCGAATGATGGCAAAAGGAATAGTGAAAGAAGCCTGATCGTTAGTGCTGGAAAGTATCGTATCTGAATATTGATACTTTCGATACTGTAGAATTTCTAATCAGTATCGAAAGAATCGAAAGTATAGGAAGTACAAAACGTATCAGAGGTGCCAAGGGTATCGAAAGTATCAGAAGTATCAACATTAATTTCATTGCTCTTCCGATTTTAAGCGCCAAACTAGTTCCCAGTCTCCTCAACAGAAAGTCCAGTAGTTTCAAAAAGTAACGAAAATATCCGGAATATCTAAAGTACCGGAATGCCTATCCAATTCCCAGTATCAGATTCGAAGTAGCGTCTATATATTTGATACTTGGAGCTCGAAGGCCGAATATCGCGATACTTAAAAATTCAGGCATCGGTCCACCACAACTAGTCACCCTGTTCCACTCATCGCCAAAGGACGAAGGCCAGTGTGGAAGATAGATTGTTGATATCTGTCCCTAAATTTCCACATAAAATGGTCTGCTAAAATGGACGTGAAAAGAGAAAGGGAGAGAGAGAGAGAGAGAGAGAGAGAGAGAGAGAGGAGAGAGGGAGAGAGAGAGAGAGACGGGGAGAAAGCAAAAAAATACAAGTAAAAGTGATACGCGAAACTGCCTATTCTGTCTTTTACTGCTGTCTTTGAAAACCTGCGGAACAGATAAAAGGAGAAAAGAAAGAAAGAACCAAATAAAATTAAACAAATGAAAGTCCCGGTGCCCTAGAATTGCTTTTGGATATTTCTTCGCACCGCTGGGAGGAGGATGGTAGAGGGACAGGGGAAACAGTGATTGCTAAAGAAAATGCGAGGAAAATGACCATTGAGAATAACAGACTCACCATCAGCGCCTGGGAGGTGTTTGCTTTACGAGCGGGACTAGCGTGAAGTGTATATGATTGCTGATATGATTGCCTGGGCATAACTGTGAATGTGACTGTCCCTACTGGTTGGTCGTGATTATGTTTGATCGAGAGAGGTAAGCTGATGGCTAGGAATACAGATGAGAGTGAGCGGGTGGATGAGAGAGTGTGTGCGTAGGTGAATGAGTGAGTGTGTGCGTAGGTGAGCGAGTGAGTGAGTGAGTGAGTGAGTGAGTGAGTGAGTGAGTGAGTGAGTGAGTGAGTGAGAGTACATGTGCTTGCGTACGTATATGAATGAATGAGTAAGTGAGTGAGCGCTTGAGAAAAACATGGTAGTTGTTGTTAAGGAAGGGAAAAGCGATTATTTCTAATTATGATAGACAGAGATACGAAACAGAATACGGGAGATGTCAAAGACGGACATAATAATATTAATTATCGCCAAGAACCAGAAAACCGCGACACAGACAGACAAACAGACAAGGGAAGAAGACAACTCTTGCTCCAAACTGCCCTGAGGGCTGGCAAGTCCAGTAAATTAGCCGCGTTACCAAGGAAAATCGATGACAACGAAGTTATCGCCCTTGACAACTAACGCACTTACGAGCAATGTCTACACAAGCATGTCTACGTGGCCAGGAAATGGCGTCCGCGCGCATACACACACATACATACACACATACGCACAATTTGTAAGTGCCATTATTATCTTGTCTTGTGCTTGTCTGTCTTGTGTCGGACCATAATTTCATCATTTCGCTGTATCGCGTACGTCTTGCTTTTAACGAGAATACGGGCCCTGTCCCTAACGTGACAAATGTAGATAATAAATTCGAGATTTCGACACCTCCCCGGTGTGCACGAGGATAGAAGGTTTTGTTTTTGCACACAGCACTACACTGAACTTCTGCTGAACTGAAAACTCCGGCAAATTTTGTAAAGGATTTATTTTGACATCTTCGCACAAAGCATGCTTTAGGAATTACAGGGGCAGGGTTAGGCCAGCAAAAGCAGACCTGGGATAGCCCTCTTTGTTGTCATTAGCTCGAACGTCTTTGTGCGATTTTTGTTTCTTAACCCTATCCTTAAAACTAAATCAAGCTGTGGGTTGGAGTACCTGTGATAATGTACATGAAAGAAGTCAAACAGTAAGATGTACATGGTGCTGGTGCCAGGCAGTCTAAATATTTTTTTGCGTTAAAGGAAGGCACTAACTTTTCCCACAGACTGTAATGCACATAACATGGTGCGCATGTCAGGCCTATGAGTGCATTGGATTTCTATGCAAAATTACACATCAAAGTGCTGAAGGTTACAGACTTCTAATTGGCTGAAAGTAACATGCTGTTACATGCGTTAGGAAGACAGTAAAATAGAAAATGGGCCCTAGAATTGTGAACCTACCTGCGAATTATTTTACATTCTATCCTGATTTTGTAAATTAAACCTGAAGTTTGGGTCATTCACATCGGTTTCGGTGTGGCCTTCTGTGCGGAGCACTTGTTAGCTTGTTTACAACTTTCGATGTATCGGTTCGCAGATCGAAAACGAACTGCAAGATCTATATTTTGAACATCATTTTTAATAATAAGCTCATTGAATTCTGCAAATAATTAAAGAAGACTTAGAGATTGTGGAATTTCTTATAAGTGACAGTAGAGAAAACAGTTTATTGGCTCAAAGATGGAAATTGGATTAGGCTTCTGTAACCTGAATGGTGCATTTTTCTCCCTCAAGGGTGCTGATCTTAGAACAAGTGTCATTAGCGATGGCACCAGAGTTGTTTGACACCAGTTTTTACCCACGTCCCCTAGATAATTTTGCGCATGATCCTATGGAGGCATTTAGGATTTTCTGCCTTGACGCAGAATTATCAGAAACCAGTAATACCCTTTGATGCTAAATGAAATAACTTTACACCCAGACAGAATATCATGAAAAGCCTCTTAAGATCATGCATTAAGAGAAGTGGGTGAAATCTGATGTCAAACAACTAGTGACATGGCAAATGACAGTTGCCTTTAGATCATCAGCCTTGAGTGAGAAATATGCACCATTCAGCACTTTGGTGTGCAAGTTGCGTAAGAATCCACTGCATTCATGGTGATAAGTTGCACACCATGTTATGTGCATTAGAACTTCTGGAAGAGGGTAGTGCCGTCCCTTAAGATTTAGTCTATGCATATCATGGCGTTCCTCCAAGTGTTTGTGCTGATGGTTAGGGGCAGGAATCGAACCAGGAAGTCCGCAAAAATTCTTACAGTCGAGAAGCTGACATACCCCCGAATTTACGCACACTAATTGTCGGGAGGGGGTATCGCGGGGTTTGCAATCCTCTATTGTGGTCTGATTGTCAAGATGCCCTAAGCTCGAGTCCGAACTCAGAATTTAAGTCTCTTAAGTCAACCATAGAATATATGCAGGCAAGAGGGATCATTCCTAGAAAACCTTGAGGCTTGATACCTGCTTACAATTTTAACTGAAATAGGCGCGGAATACATTATCTACACGAAAAGGGTGGACACAAGATGGGAAGAAATCTAATTTGAGCATAATTATAGTTTCACCTTCGTTTCATTCGCAGCTTGCACCAACTGCTCTTTCTGGATGCGCGCTCAGTAAAGCTCACCGTGGATTTCACTACGAAATGACTGTGTGCATGCGAAGTGTACCCTCTTGCCCAAGTACACACTCTTTGATTTCACCCGTGGTCGCTTACTTTTGAGTTTATATTTCCTTATCTGGCTGATCAGTCTAGCTATTGTGTTGTGTTGTGTTGTGTTGTGTTGTGTTGTGTTGTGTTGTGTTGTGTTGCGTTGCGTTGCGTTGCGCTGCGCTGCGCTGCGCTGCGTTGCTTGCGTTGCGTTGCGTTGCGTTGCGTTGCGTTGTGTTGTGTTGTGTTGTGTTGTGTTGTGTTGTGTTGTGTTGTGTTGTGTTGTGTTGTGTTGTGTTGTTATTACTGCAAGCAGTGGCCTGCATACTGGCCTCATCCACACTTCGTAATCCATAGGGCCCTACATACTAACGGATTCTCCTAGTCCAATGATAGCATGCACGATATGAGTATTATGAGTCGATTTCTAAAATACCTTGGGACGTAGAGCCCTAGGTTAATTACTTTCACTTGTGCGGCAGGCAGGGAGGGTGGGACAAGTGGGAGGAGGGGTGAGGGGAGTGAGATTGACGACAATAAACAGTCTAGGGCTTGGTATCAAGCGACAGCTGCGATTCCGATGTATGGACGATGGGCAGAATCGATAGCACAGTATTCTATTAATCTGGCAAACTTATAAAGGGCTGTAAATCCCGGGATGTAGTCTACTATTGACGGGCAAGGTAATTACTATAGTAGTCAGGTTCTACAACCTGTCACTGAATAGGAAACAGCTGAGGGGAGGTAACTGAGAGAAAGGGCGAGAATTCGTATCTCATTTGCATTATTACACCTGTGCATTATATATAAGCTATAGATCTGATATACACCTGATACTCACTGATAAATCTGACGGAAAGCGAAAGAGAAGGAGAGGAGCTAAGCGATAAATTTAGAATCTCACTGCACACTACGCTTTAGAATGTTTATCTGTAAACAACGTATACGTTATCCAATTCCTCCTATCTCCAAAAAAGAAAAAAAAAGAAGAAAAAGAAGAAGAAGAAGAAGAAGAAGAAGAAGAAGAAGAAGAAGAAGAAGAACAACAACAACAACAACAACAACAACAACAACAACAACAACAACAACAACAACAAGTCAACTACTAATTCACAGGGTACTCTAGGGCTGCTATCAAAAGCAGATCCGTTAACCTTGGCATCATCACCTCATCCATGCACTTCAGCAGGTCCTTTCAAAGGCGTTGTTCTTACGCCCTCAACCCTCAAAACTATCCTGTGATGGACTATGCCACCTAAACTATCCCATGAACAACTGCGAATCTGAAGCGTTGACTTTATCCTTTGTCCATTATTTTGTTATGTCTTGAGGTGCGTAGCTTGCTTGGATGCGTTGAATGAAAAACAGGTCTGCAGGTTTTGGGTTTGGTTTCAACTAAGGAGGCCATATTGTAAGTGCCTTGGGAGAGCATTTTAATTACATTTCCCCAGCTCACCCCGATGTAGAAAATAGGCATCTGTTTACAGGCAATTAAATTATTGTCAGAATGCCGGCAATCAGCGTCTATTGATAGCAACGGCATTGCATGCCTCCAAAAGAGTTGAAAGTGCTTTTAAGTGATTTGGCCTGTTGAAGTCATAATAATAAGAGCGGGCATCGGTCTGGATACGAGTCTTATGAGCCTCAGTATTATTATTAAACACACACACACACACACACACACACACACACACACACACACACACACACACACACACACACACACACACACACGGATGGATCTTATCTAGATCTTATCTAGATATAACTTAATCTTCGCAGTAATCGATAGAACAGAATTCGAGGAGTGGTTTTGACTATTATCTGAAATATACTTATAAATGTCTTAGGTGGCACCCCGCCTGATCTTCCATAGTGCCAATATTATTACGTAAGCAGTCTTTTTCCGATATTACATTGCATGCAAAATCTATTATATTGACTCGACACCCTTTTCTCCCGTCATGCCGTGACTGGCATCAGATCAATCAATCAGCTCGTGTAACCAACCAGTCGACAGATCGATCGAGACGTCCGTTGGCTGAAGTGACCAATTAGATGGCCGAGTACTTCATCAACAGGTCTGGTACACTGAGCAGCTGAGTACTAAGTCCACCGAAGGTTTGAAATACAAGTACTGGCTTTCTTTCAAGCCTTGAAGTGGCGATAATGGCCTGGTCATCCTGGAATATCCTTGTCGCGTTAAGCTCTTAAATTTAAAACACACACACAAAGGGAGGAGGTACGGAAAAAAAAATAAAGAGGGTGGGGGCGGGAAGAGAGAGAGAGAGAGAACGAAAAAGGAAACAGACAGACAACTAATCCAGAGAAAGGGAGGAAAAAAATCAAAGAGGTATTAACCTTAAGATTTATTTATATTAATATGGTTTATAAGTCTCGTATTTTGACTGATGCCCACTTACGTGACGTCATACTATAAGTACCCCAGCCGGCCAGGTCATTCTAGGACCTTCTCAATTTTCTGGGGAATATTCAGTGCTACTGCCACTTACAAGTGCTCATCACTAGCATTCTGACAATATTATTCACTGCCTATAGCCAGATGCCTATTTTACGGACGGATGGACTGAGGAAAATGTGAATGAAACGGCTCAAACGGAAGGAAAAAATTCAGTCAGTGTTCGCTTAAGAGGACCTTTTTTTCTAGCTCGTCAAGAACATTCTCGACTATACTACTTCATAACACTGTTCTGTAAGAGAGGTAACCGAAATATTAACAATTACTCCGGTCATGAAGTGCAGTGCAATTCATGTGGAGCAGAACCTCGTGCATGGAAAATGGAAAAACTACTTTTATTGCTGAGGGATTCTTCAAATTTTATAATTAATTCCTGTCACAGTCTTAAAAAGATGTCAAAATAGTCTATCTGAAAAATGAAATGATATAATAATGCTGAATCCGTGCAGGTTAAATTCATACAACTGCAAAGAATAAGTGTTGAATAAATACTCAGTCTTGAGGTTCATCTGTATTCACCTGGGAGTGCGTCATACTCAGTGTGTCATATTCTTTTGATAGTTCATTACGCTTAAATGTGATAGAAAGCCATTTTCTGGGCGTTGAGACAGTTAATGCTTTGGGAATGAGAAAGCATTTCATCCACGTTTCCCTCTGCCCCCCTGGTCTAGAAATTAAGGGGTCTGGCTAAAGCCAGTGAAAGATATTCCCAGAATACTAGTGATCATTGCCTGTAAATGACAACGACACAGTATGATCCCCAGGGAGCTAAGAAAGTCCTAGTGTGATCTGGCGTGCTGGGATAATACTAGTGTGATGTCGCATGAAGGGTCATGAGCTTGGAGAGGAGACATGTTTGTTACTAGCGTGCACTCCCGCTCTATGTACGGGACACGATATACATTGCAGGTTTATCCTTTGATAAGGTGCTCGACGGCTGTACACTACATGGCATCAGCAATGGAAAGGACGACGGAATTCGAATGTTAATCATCCTTGAAAATGACGAAATGGGGGATGCAGCACAAACCTGCCTTTCTGCTATTAGTGGAATCTTGCGCGTCCGGCGAATATATAATGGAATATTGCACGTCCGGCGAATAAACAGTAACGGTAAATCTGCATCTGTTTATTTTTTTAAGGTTAATGGTACTAGTGGCATTTTACGGAGGACGGTTTCGGTTTTTATTGCGACAGAGAACAGCCAATCGCGGCCCTTGTCCATACTTATAGTTTATAGTGTAACTTATTACTGTTATTATTATTATGATCATTATTATCATTATCGCACGCCGAACATTCTGCATTACACATACCCAAGGAAACTACTTACCAGCCAGCTGACCGAGGAAAACGTGAATTTCTGATATTTTCCGACACCATTTCAAAAATCGAACACACAAACCTTACTATTTATGCATTACCATTACGCCATGTTGACCCACTTAGACAGTGCAAGGCCTCCAGACCGGATGTCATAGTCCTCATGATCACCAGGAAGTAATTTCATCACTTAAAGCAGCTCTTTATGATTAATGAATGACACTTGAAAAAGTCTCATAAATTTTATCCGCTGTTAATATCAATATAGCTTTCTAAATGTTCATCTATTATAGCTTAAATTACCCTCAAAATCGATTGTAGTTTGTTTCATCATATTGTTCAGTTGCTCCTGCCCTTTTTTCAAGCAGCAGGAATCTCTAGCACGTCTGCTTTAATATCTGGATTTAAGTCCTGTCTGGGGCCAGACATTTTCAATCAATTACTTCCACTGTTCGGGAGAAATGGGGAATTTTGTGTGAGCTGCGATGGCTGTTAGAGAGACAGGCTGCAGAGATCTTCGCACGGCAGCAACAACGAAATCAAAGCGTTCAAGATGTCATAGAAAACCACGGGTGTGAGCAGCGAGCTGAACGAACAGATGTAAGCGTTAGTTAAAGTAACAATGTTATCGCATTTTGCTACTTCATTCTCTCTTGGATATTTAATCTTGTGAGACTGTTGCAATATTTCAGATCTCATTGAAAACAAGAATTACCAAAAGGACTCTATTATAACGTTTAAAGGTCGTATACACAAAAAATAAATGTTGTTTGCATGTTTGTGTGATTGTTTGCAGCCTATGATTAAAGAATCAACTATATCGTCAACTCAACTTTTTTTTTTCAGTTATTGTGTGCACAGTGCTAACTTTACGGGCTGGCGATATTTACCGGAAACACCACTGATGTTTTGGGAGCTTCTCATAGTTGCCCCTAGCGCCAGTGCGCAATGTTAGCATTGTGTAAACGGCCTTAGATCTACAACAAGAACAACGAGAAAACAGAACTGATGATACTGTTGATTCTACGACAAAACACTGCAAACAAACACTCAAACATGCAAACAACATTGACCTAATCCGTGAAAGCGGATACTATGCAAAATACTCCACAAAAACGTTATTCTTCGCCTAATCCTATATGCACATGTGCATTTGAAAGTTTAGCTTGTATTTAGAAGAACAAAGAGAGAGCAGTCTAGCGCTTTCTTCTAATTACAGTATTAACAGAGTTTTGATCTCTGTGGTAAAGAATCCACGTTATGAAAGTCCTATTGCAAAAGATCCTCTTATATGTTGTGTTGTTTTTTTTTTAATCTGACCACGCTGATCTTTTTTCTTCCCCTTGCTCTTCTGCGGTCCAAGATTTACAATACAAAAGAAAAAAATAATGGCCTCTTTACAGAATAAAGTACACGATCCGGAAGTCTGGAAACCTTATGCGCTCTGAAAGTACAGTTGTCCGAGCGAAAACATGAAATTTCGAGATCTCTGACATAGGAGTGCCCATCATTTTGATATGGCGGGTCGAAACGAGGTCAAAACAAGTGTCCCAGTACTTATGAAGCATGATAATGTATCGTGCATAAAAGGCTAAGTAATACCTGGGAAACAAATGTGCAGTAAGACATCACGACCTCCATCCGAATGCACTCGAGAAGCCCTTACTTCTGTTGCAAAATCTGGCCCCTAGTCTTTATAATATGTATACTCAGAGGCAAAAGAAACGCGAAACATNGTTACAAGTGAGTACCCGTGGGCTGTTTTCATTGTTTACTTGTTTGTGGCGTAAGCGACCAATCAAAACACTGAAGTGCTCGAATGAGGTCGCTTTAGAGGGTTCAGACCATTGCTCAATACGATATGTAAACAGTACTCACATTTGGAAACTTTTATTTGCTCTCTTAGCACGATGGACATTTCGCGTTACTTTCGCCTCTGAGTATATATTTCACATTGTACTTAAGACTCTGACACGACAAAAGCTCGACACTGTGGGCTACCTCTCTGAAATTCGAGTTCATGAAGTCCAGCTGTGTGTTTGATTTTACCTATCACTGGATGTTACTAGAATTTAGAACTGTCCTATTACTCAATAGGCATGACAGACTTGGGCAACACGTTCAGAGACAATAATATAATAATGGAGATACCCAGACATGTCAGAGAATGCAGAACATAATTGTACTCGAGCACTGTCTCGGGTACCACCTACACAGCGTGAATCACTGGTCCAGAAACTCGGAAACTCGCCAATGAAATCGAAGCTGCATAGGACTGTCGAGGAACAGTGGCTCACATCGACCTCTGACCTCCTAGTTTAACTGACACGATGATCGCAGAAGCAAACACATAAAATTAATACAGAAGTTACATTTTTTAAAGACGGTTCTTTTCACCAAATAGGTGGGAAACGACACCGTCTTTTCCTTCTTTGGTCCAAACCGCTCAGTGCTTGTGGGTGTGATCAGAATTGTAACAGTTGATGACGTGAAACCTTCGTTAATATAAAGACTCTGAAGTCTGTAGGTCTCCAGCCTGTATTCAAGCCATCCCTGTCCTCAAGAAAAGATTACCAAGAAAGCCCTCTTAATTTAATCCCCTCAGTCTGCTCACAATTAATTTCTCAAGACAAGTGTTGAAAAACCACTTTACAACATTATTTAACAACAACAACAACAACAACAACAACAACAACAACAACAATACAGATAACAACGACATCAACAACAACACTAACAGCACCAGCAGCATTAATAGTTCACATTTAAACATGACTAGAAAAATAACTGCGACCTTGCCTGTGGTCATCAATTCCCCGGCAAATGGCCACACCTCACGAATGGATATCCGCAATTCCCTCGCCTGATATTAGAGCAGACATATCTTGTCCCAGTGCAAGGAGGTCTTTCACTTTCAGCGTCGACGAAGACTTTCTTTATGGCCGCGGCCAGCACACGCTAATGGCTCCCTCAAGAGCGGGTTCGTAAGAGCGGATCAGAGGTCGGCATGGAACGCTTTGCAGTGACAACCAATTTTGGCGACTTTCGGCAACCAAACTTAAACAACGTGGCAACAAGGAAGTTCCACAAGAAGACATGCTACTGATGCTTTATGTACTTCTTAATATGTATCCTACCATAATATCCTGTCAAAAGTCAGCAGTTTTATTGTGATCTAGACTATAGTGTAGAATACTCATAAACGTTTCACGAACAATTCAATATTTCAGACCTATTGCCCACTGTAAAACATGTATGTGGCAACGTCTGTCTCCGACATACCATAATTTATCGCAATTTTCATACAATATCTGTAATCACATGATAAAACATCTGCACACGCACCAATCAATAGTAGTGATGTTATTATAATAAACATCCATGTGAACCACGTAGGTTTTCCCCAGCATGTTTATCGCAGCTGTGCGAATCGCTGTATTTTGAGAGGAGAAGTCCCCTGTTAATGATGGCGTTTCACGACATCGAGAAAAAAACTATCATGACTCTTCAGGATTAAGTTTTGTTCTGTGTCAGTAATTTTGTGTCATATTTCGTGCACATTGTGTATACGAGAAAATAAAAGGTCAGATGGACAAAATTTAAGGCCGCTGACTCTTGCTCGAAAAGGACATTGCTAAGACTGAAGAAGTGTTATGACGATACGGCGTAAGTGCTGCAGTGGCCGTATACGACATAATCCTTACATTGGTTAAAGCACTGCGGTAATCATGGAAACTCCCAAAACATTAGTAGTGTTCACTATGGTGCATACGGCCACTGTGGCGGTATGTGTAATCCATTAACGTTCTGCGTTAACTACCGTGAACACTACTAATGTTTTGGGAGTTCCCTGTGGTTACCGCAGTGCGTTAATTAACGTAAGGGTTATGTGTATACGGCCACTAGACTTGTAATTAATTTCTGTCTGTGTCATTAACAGAAGCCAACATCGTGTTTATCCGAGATAAGAGACAATTATTTTACCCATGGATACAATATCTGTGTGAGACCTTTATCTAGATTGAATTTGCAACGCCATGCATATTATGATCTAAACTTAATAAAGAGAAGGGTCATGTTTGTGAATGGTTGACATGATACAAACATCGGATACTACTAATACTAGTAATACAACAATAGAAAGAAGTGACTTACATCACTAGCAGATTCTTGCAAACGTAAACATAAACTGAAAGAGAGAAAGAGCAAAAGTAAGAGAGAGAGAGAGAGAGAGAGAGAGAGAGACAGAGAGAGAGAGAGAGAGAGAGAGAGAGACAGAGAGAGAGACACAGAGAGAGAGAGAGAAGAAAGAAAGAGAGAAAAAGAGAAAGAGACAGAGAGACAGACAGACGCAATTCGATCAGCTAAATGACAAAACGACCTTTTGTCATCCCTTGCACTGTACGGTCCCAGCGCGATCAAAAGGCACCTTGAACAATGCTATCCAAAAGTGAAAATGTGACTTTTCGCCGTGTTACTGCTGTTAATCGACATAGAGGGAAGAACTGGTTAAGCGATAACTTTGGCCAGAGATGTGTCACGACCGCACCAAGGTGACGACNCATCGTGTGTACAAAATTTGGTCCTTTCCTCATTCATTTGCACGATTTTATCCTAACTTACTCTACTATACCAGACCCCTGATGGCACTAAAACAGCTTTAACGTGGCCCTTTTACAGTAAACTGATCGTAAAGTCAAGATCAAAGATGAATGTTATTGTCACCATGTTCGAGTGTTTATGGAATTATCACAAACAAATGATCAATAGTGTTACATGACATATGAAGTAAGTTGTAGAAGAACTAATCCTTATAGGTGACGCAACTGGTATTTTTCATATGAATCACAGTGTCTTTGCCCGGCATGTCTATTGCAGTTGTGCGAACAAGAAGATCAAAGAGAAATGTTATTTTCATACTGAATGAGTGTTTATGGAAATATCACAAACAGATGGTCTAAAAAGTTGTATAACGCATGAAGCAAGTTTAGCCAGTTCAGTCTATAAAACTGTATCTGCTATGCACAGCATGCAATGGCCTAGCTCTTCTTCTGATGGTCACGTGGTCCCCTAACTCCTTCCATTGTTTACATTAAGAGGGTACTGAACCCAGTAGTAAGATTAGGCAGCTGAGGTCGCTTCTGTGCAGCTTATGAGCACAAATAGTGACAAAAGCCGTCCTGTTGAAGTCAAAAATAATTCGTCGCCCATCTCACGAAGGGGCGTATGCGACATTTGCTGTCTTTTTTAGGAAAGCGTTTTAAAGTTTCAGTGGGATTTGGAATTGAATGCATACGCCCATTTTGTAAATGTTTTAAATCTCAAAAACCATTAGAGCTATTGATACCACCACTTCCTGAGAACATAAATCTCGCTTTGGGCTTTCGGAAAATGGTCTCAGCTCAAGAAACCCAAAATGGCATGCGCCTCTTCGTGAGACTGGCGACTATATTACGCAGCCGATCTCCAAACTTCAGAGATAAGGCTTCACTCAAACTGTGCACTCCTGCCTCATGCAGGTCTCAGTGAGTTTTAGTTACTCAGTGGACAACAGTTACGGTGGTTCGCAAGGTTGCATGAGTCTTCTCGTTTTTTTTCCTGACCGGATGTGGATCAAAGATGTTGTCTGCTGCTGTAAAGAGAAAGACAATCGATTTATCGTGCACCTAGGTGACAGCAAGTATAATGGCCTAGCGAGGTCATCAAAAACAGATCCCAAGGCAAGGTGAGTCCTCAAAATCGCCGAGAAATATCGACTTTGTTGATGTATACAGACGTATTCCCAAACGTGGGTCACTAAATTAAATATTGATATGGCTTTTGTCATTTCGTTGACAGTAACTGAAATCCATTTACTAGTCAGTAACTTACGGGCATAAATATTTTATGAGGAATTAGGTCACCCCTTGCCAGCAAAAATGGTGAATGCTGAATGAGATACAGTTTTGCCTTTTTTTTCGTCTCTAAACCCTATTTGTATGACGTTCTAAAAAGCTATTTGTCAACTAGAACAACCAAGTCCTGTCTTCCCTCTCTTGCACGATTAAAAAGGTCCTTCTGAGGGTTCTTTGTATACTGTCATTGCCCGTGGACCAAACAGTCACAAATATCGCCCGCTGACACTAATGCTATGGCGATAAACCTTCTAATGGAGCAAGAGTTTGTGTTGTCTTAATTGGTTGAGTCCTCAGCAGTGCGCCTGAGCTTGAAGAAGGTAGAACAGAAGCCATCAGCCTATGACATTTTTTGAGCTGATAAGAAATTTAGCGCTCTCAATTTGTTGCTCAAAGGAAAACAATGAGGCAGATGTGGTTTACTTGTAAAATTGGGATTGGGATATAATAACTATTTAAAACTCCAAACTGTTTTAATAGGAAAAAGAAGACAAATGAGAGATTACAGTAATATAAACAACTCGAATCATCAAAGGATAAACAATGACTTACACCAATGTAGATTGAGCGTCACGATATGCGGGCACTGAGATAATAACTGCTACGCTACAGCGTAATTTCTTGAGAGTTCCCATTTCTTGGTAGTCTTTGGAGGTTTGCGAACGCCAGTTTGGACACCGCTGTCATAGTCTATAAACGCGACATAAGAGATGAACTGATTAGAGAGGAGGAATGTGTTGAAGATCTCCGATGTAACGCATTGCCACGAAGTGCCCATCCATGAAAACAAAGACACATGTCAGCACAAAAAGAGCTCCTGTAGTTTAAGTAAGGATGCCCCTCTTGTACTGATCAGGTATGTGTAGTAGTAGAGTCAGGAAACAACGACCATATCTTGTTGATTAAGGCATGTAAATTGATAGATGGCCGACAACATTGCCAGAAAAAAATAACAACAAAAATAATAAGAGCATATAAACATTTGAGCAAATGGGCAGGTAAAAAGAGATATGCAGGCAGACAGATAGACAGATAGACGGACGGACGCACAGACAGACAGACTCTGAGACGCATAGTCTGCATGCGATCATTGACCACCACTGAGGTTTCTTTCAAAAGGATGGTGAACAGGCTTCGAGAACGCTCTATCAAAAAAAAAGACAAAAGGATCTGTAAACTCCAAGCTAGAGATCTATAATCTATGCGAATTTAAAAAAGTGGGTAACGCCTGTTAAGTTAAAAAAAAAAATTCAAGCTCAGCGCACTGTTAAAAAAAAATAAATTC
Source organism: Ellobium chinense (assembly GCA_033807755.1). NCBI lineage: Eukaryota > Metazoa > Mollusca > Gastropoda > Ellobiida > Ellobiidae > Ellobium > Ellobium chinense. The sequence continues at coordinate 449,343 of JAWQUT010000182.1, read as the reverse complement.
AAGTAAAATCCTCCATGATAACGCTTTGACCCGTAAAGCGGATATGTGCAGCCAGCACAGATCAAGCTCATTCCTTGCACGCAGTCATTTTTGCAGAAAATTTGTGTTGATAACAGGGATACAGGGATAGTTTTTCTTTCTTTTGGTCTCAGTGAGGCCTTCTAAACCGTATAAATTAGAATATCAAAGTGATTTTCAAGCTCATTTGTCATGTTAGTTGAGTAGGGGACTGTGAAAAACACTCAGATAGTTTACTTAAAAAATAAATGTAATTTACTTGACACTGATTTTTGGATTCTAAGAAATGATCATGATCGTTCCGAGAAAGTTATATCTGTTTGATACACGAATATTCTGAAGAGAAAATAAAGGGAATGAAGGACATACCTAGGTGCATTTACATTGATGGTATACTTTACGAAGGTACATGAAAACTGAAATTGTCTGATGTTGTTTATGTGACAGTATCTATCAAATTGTAATCAGGTATTCTGTGAATTATACCTATTTTTCTTACCTTCAGATATATTCCAAACTGACCAATGCAAAAGTAATTCCAAAACTGATGGACATCAATCCATAGTTCAGACTATGCGTATGTAATCCATAAAAACAAAAAAAAAATGTCTGTAAAATGGAATTCGCGTTTCGCAGAGTGGCCCTTGAACACCAACATAACAAACATTGCGATTAATCATTGGCAGAAAGCAATTGGCCCGGGGCCCAGGGTCAGTAAATTTACGATGATGCTTGCACATTTATTTATATAAATCCTGCGAGATCAAGATTTCATCAGGTAAAAATCGTTGCAAATTTAAGAGATCAGGCCTAATATTTACTGCAATATCAGGTTAGACTACTGACTGCAGACGTCCACAGAAGCGCAGTTAACACTGACCAACCCTGCAGAATATTGGATTTACACCATGCTGCTAGACATACAGGTGTGACAAATACAAATATTCATCAAGTCTGAAGACAAGCAGGAATGAAAAAGAGAGATTCAAACATGGGATGGGGGGAGGGGCAGGGGGGATGGGAGAAATCGATAGAGGCAACAAAATGAATGTAGCCATCTCGATACACCCCGAAATCAACAAATTCACTGGCTGCGATCAGTGGAAACCAGCCTCAATGGCCGTCGTGGGAGCATGCGCAGTTTGTAAAACGTTTCTTGTGTACATGCCAGAGTGAGAGACAAGCTTTAGCATCGAGGTTGCCATAGCTTAGAACAATTACTGCCGGAACTGGAGAAGGGGGAAGGGGGCGGGGGAGGAGGAGACGTGAGATTTTAATATCATTCTCACATACCAAAGATTTAAAATGGTTTGCAGTTTGTGGGTTCTCGACTTGGAGACTGGATGGCTTCCACTGCATTGTATAATACTGTCGTCTAAAGGCAAGCCGTCACGTCCGACACACTGGCATGTATCTACTCTTCGACTCTCTGGACTTCACCTATGCTTCTGTCACTGTACTTCAAGAATGGCTTAAAGGTTAGACCTACAGGCTCCTAATTGGATGAAAATAGGGTTCGATCATAATATGCCTTAGAAGGACAGTAAAAAATCTGTCTTTTGGACAGATTATGCAGAATGGGTCCTAGTTTTGCGAATCTGCCCGCAAATTAGTAAGCATTCTCGCCTGATTTTGTAAATTAAACCTGAAGTTTGGGTCATTCACTTCAGTTTTCTTCGCCTTCTGTGCGAAGTATTCGTAGTTAAGGAAACTAGTTAGCTTGTTCACGCCTTTTGATGCATCGGTTCTTAGCTCAAAAACGAAATGAAAGACCTATATTTCAAACATCATATTTAATAAGCTCATTGAATACTGCAAACTATTAAAGATGACTTAGAGAGTGTGGAATTCCTAGTAAGTGGCCGTAGAGAAAATAATTTACTGGCTAAAAGAAGCAAATCTGATTAGGCTTGTGCAACCTTAAGTCATTTTTCACACTACTGAGAGAACGCAGGGGGAAACATTTTTATGGCAAAGCAACATAGAGCCAGCTTACAGCTCTGCAACTGTTATTTTGGTGGGAAAACATTGGTAAATTTTTTGTTTGTTTGTTTGACATGTCAACTTGGGTCTCGAACTCATAAACCACATGGTACCCTCAATTTCAAAAAATGGCCTGTCGTAGGTCACATGGTAAGCAGAGAGACGAGTTTTTCTCATACCAAAGGCGGGAGAACGTATACGCGATTATTCTAGTCAAATTAAAAATGACAGCCCAGCGTTTCTAATTACTGTCATAAAAAAAAAAATCAATGGCAGAGCGACATAAACCGCATTTTCCAAAGACAAGGCGACGTAATTCGACGTAATTACATCGAAACGTCCTTGAAGTCACAGAGGGCACCGGTCAGTCCTGTACAGGCAAATATCTAGCCAAGCAATTTAGAAAAACGTATCTATGCTCTATGCCTGTCTTTAGATCTTTGTGTTTACCAGCCAAAACCTGTGGAGAAAATGCCAAGATATAATAATGTATGTTTTCTATTTCCATGTTCTCTTTCTCTCTCTCTCTTCTTATAAATGGTTCAATATAATAACACCCATGCTCATTCTGTCTTCTCTCTTTCGCCGGTATCCCACATTCTTTTTGTCTGCTCCTTCTCTCACTCCATTATATCCCCTCTCCACTCTCCCACTTCCCTCCCATCCTGCGTCTTCTCTCACTCCATACTATCCCCTCCTTACTCTCCCACTTCCCTTCCATCTGCTCCTTCTCTCACTCCATACTATCCCCTCCCTACTCTCCCACTTCCCTTCCATCTGCTCCTTCTCTCACTCCATTATATCCCCTCCCCACTCTCCAACTTCCCTTCCATCCTGCGTCTTCTCTCACTCCATACTATCCCCTCCTTACTCTCCCACTTCCCTTCCATCTGCTCCTTCTCTCACTCCATACTATCCCCTCTCCACTCTCCAACTTCCCTTCCATCCTGCGTCTTCTCTCACTCCATTATATCCCCTCCCCACCCTCCAACTTCCCTTCCATCCTGCGTCTTCTCTCACTCCATACTATCCCCTCCTTACTCTCCCACTTCCCTTCCATCTGCTCCTTCTCTCACTCCATACTATCCCCTCCTTACTCTCCCACTTCCCTTCCATCTGCTCCTTCTCTCACTCCATACTATCCCCTCTCCACTCTCCAACTTCCCTTCCATCCTGCGTCTTCATATTTAATGCATCTGTCTTCCCAAAACCATCACTCTGCCCCTCCAACTTCCTTTAGATCGTCTTTCATCCTCTCATTATATCTTACTTTCTGTCTATCCCCCTTTCATTTTGTGTTCTCTCTTTCGTTCCATGGCAAATTAGAATGAAGGGAACCAGCTGCCGAAGAGACTTTAATGCCCCAATCACAATTTATCATGTTAACCTGAACACGGTCCCTAATTAAGGAAATGTGTGAGACAGGACCGAGCTGTGTGCTGTGTGTGGGTTCGTGTGTGTGTGTGTGTGTGTGTGTGTGTGTGTGTGTGTGTGTGTGTGTGAGAGAGAGTGTGTGTGTGTGTGTGTGTGTGTGTGTGTGTGTGTGTGTGTGCGCGTGTGCGCGCACATGTGCACGTAATAGCACGTGTGTCCGTGTGTGTATTATTGTGTGTGGGGGAGTGGTGGGGAGGGGGGAGGGAAGGATATAAATCTGGCAAGTTGCAACGAACAACCCATGCTTCAAAAGTATTGTTATCCAGAACTGCTTGGCTTTATCAGCTAGATCTGTAAGCTTACTAGTCGAGGCGAAGATTATCAAATAATATTGAATTACATCGAATTTTGCAGTTCGCTGATTCTATTCGTGCTGGTATTGTATAATACAAAATCGCGTGTGTAAAGCGAAACTTAAGCAAAATCTGGCTAGGATTTTCCAAACACCGAATCATGTCAAATCTTTATTAAATGGCTTTTTCTTTGTACTCTCTCTCTCTCTCTCTTTCTCTTTCTCTCTCCCTTCCTTCCATTTCTCTCTCTCTCTCTCTNAATCTGGCTAGGATTTTCCAAACACCGAATCATGTCAAATCTTTATTAAATGGCTTTTTCTTTGTACTCTCTCTCTCTCTCTCTTTCTCTCTCCCTTCCTTCCCTTTCTCTCTCTCTCTCTCTCTCTCTCTCTCTCTCTCTCTCTCTCTCTCGCCGTTCACTTTTTCTCAAATCGCGTGTAATCAGTTACTCAAAGAAAACTTCACACATTTAACTAAATCTAGATCTAGACTAATGAGATTTTCGAAATACATTCTTGGGAACTGATTCACGCAGAATGGTGAAAAAATCATCTTACACGTGAGCAAGGCAGGAAATTGGAACGGTTTTTTTTTTGTAACGTCTTTAAGCTCCAAATGCTGAATATAAAAGAATATCGTTGACCGATTCAACCTGAAATATAAAGGAACGTCAATATAAAGAACCCATTTATTAAGTATGCCTCGCTATTAACTATGAATTTCACATGCACAGATTCAGTATTTTCCTATCTTTACATTATTCACGAGGATACTTTTTAACGCACCGATGCCGTAATAGTTATGGAGGTTCTAAGGCATTCGCTCTTATTGATTGCTATTATATCATAACACAAAAAGGTGACAATACTTCCGTAATTATTTGGAACACAATTTTCTAAAGATAAAAGAGAGCTTTTGTAATCAAGTTCGGATCTCCACGGACTTTTATGGCAGAAGAAGGTACGCGCACAATGTGTTACAATTCCCATCTGATTCTAGTTTATATTGCGCACTACGATCGTAACATCAGGAAATGCTATATATATGCGCATGCCTACCTGTGTCACAATGGTCTGTTAGACATCTGAATTTGAAAATGCGAGCTCTCCAATCCCAACTCAAGCAGAATTTATCGGGAAATCTGACTGACTGCTGCAGTCATTGGCTGAGTCTTTTCATCGGCGGAAAGAGATCGTTCACTTCCAGGTTTACTTATGACGGGGGTTTATTTATAATTGGTCTCTTTCATGATCTGTGTGGACTCGTGTGTGTGTGTTTCTGTTTTCGTGTGTGTGTAGTGTGTGTCTGTCTGTCTGTCTGTCTGTCTGTCTGTCTGTCTGTGTCTGTCTGTCTGTCTGTCTGTCTGTCTGTCTGTACTATAACAGCCTATGTCCGTTATAAACAAAACAAAATACATATAATTTCCATGGCTATTATGACAGCGTGGGTTGAGGACTACACTTTTCAACGACAAGCTAGATAGCAACAACCTGGCAAAGAGTGACATTCATTTGTATCTCACGAACCTCTCTCTCCACTGTAATATTGTAACACTCTCCTTTGGTATGAGTTCTGGAGGCTGCAGGAAGCTGTAGGCCCCTGCCCCTTCTTGACAGCTCCTACTCCTTCCTCCTCTCTCCTGTTTTCCTTCCATTTTACTACTGTGCCGGTTACAGGGAATTAGTGTTTGATTCCATTTCATTTGCTTTTTTATTTCCTTTTTTTATTGTAAATTTTTGTTTGTTTGTTGCTTATTTTGTTTATTTGTTCACCTATTTTGTCCACTCTATTTGTTTTTGTGTCTGCTGAAGAAGGCAAATTTGCCGAAACGTCCTTTGTATTGTGCCGTGATTCTGTAAAGCTTTCTACCTACTTGCTCATCTACACTCCTGGAGGCTGCAGGAGCCTGACTAATCCAAAATTCACAACTACAATAGGCAATAAAAGCAGGCTGTAAAATCTACCCTTTCAGCAGAATGTGTGATATAATCGTATAACCTGACACCATACTACAAATGTGGTAAAATGAAGTTTTAAATGTGTAGAAAAATATATTTCTGGCAGGCAACGTGTTTTAATGCGTATTTCATTTGTGCAAGCCTGTGGTCTGCAGAAAAAATGCAAAATTTTTAACCCCTTTTGATCTAAATTAAAACTGAAAAGTCTAACTAAAGAGCCCTAACTCTAAACAGTACATACTTTGAACCCAATTTGCTCATTTACAACTGGTGTTGTCGGAGCTAAATAAACGTAATGTTATTGTTATTGTTATTATTATTGTTACTGTTGGCTCCAGACCTACGGACTGCTATTCGCCATCTTGGAACGTTCCTGTGGTTTGAAGAGAAAAAATTATTAAATGATTCCAAGAGGCTTTTACTGATTACCCCCTGTAACCTCAAGCTCATTTTAAGTGAATGGGCCTAAACGAGATTTAAGTCAATTACGGCCTCTGTAATTGAATTCTGGTTTACATAATCTCAATATGTCGGTTAATTGATTTCTAACGTCATCTGACAGAAGAGCCTAATTTTACCTAAAACTGTTTTTGAGAAAATTGAGTGGTTTTGTTTCCTTCAAAAAACTTTGTGTATAATTTCTGTTACCTCAACAAAGGAATTCGCAGTTCCGCAGAAATATTTTGTTGGAGATGAGTATTGACGTGAAGATCATGAGTGTGCGAAAGAAAATCAACATAAGCCCGTTTGTCTGAAGACGTTACAAGTTGCTACTTTCTCCTACACAGCATGTAGGCTAGACTAGTGCTTACAAGATTGTGCTAAAAATAAACAAAAACTGTCCTAGGCGGAATTCACTCAAAGTGCAGATTCGTTAATTTGAGAGTGATTTACGGGGAAAAGCCTGATGGAAGTAAAATTATTCGTGTAAAGGAGCGGTCTGAACCACTTCAATTCCCCCTACCCCCGTCCCCTCTATCCCAATCCCAACAAAATCCATAGATCTTAACTAAATGCAAATGATGTCTTGCTTAATTAAATACTGATTTATATCAAATCCTGGTGAAGAATTTAGAAAACACACTGTCGGCCTATAGATCACTCTACGTCTCGGCTGTTGCTTGATGCCTGTGGTTTCTGAGTTCGTTCACATTTTTTTCAAGGTTTTAATCTGATCCATATCGCATCCTGGCTACGACTTACGACATTGATTGATGAACATTATACCTTCATCTGAGCCAGAATTGAAACTGAACTTGACGTGCTTCTGTTCGTTTATACAGAATTGCTTTAGACCGATTATTCGTAAACTAGTTTAAATGAAAACTGTGGCTTTAAACAGTGATTTAGAAATGCAAAACTGGTGAGCGCTGAATTTTTTTCCCAAGACACTATCCATTCGCATTGTTAAATTTTGTCCTGTGCGCGGATGTCTTTCACTCCTTTCAGCATGATTTGTTAAGTGTGTGTCATGAGAGAGTGTGTGTATCTGGTTGGGCGAGGGAAGGGGGTTCAGGTTGGAAGGGTGAAAACACGTAAGTGAATGCTTGTGAGAAAATGTGTGCGAGCAAACACTCTGCCCTATTCCCTCCCTACCCCTTTATGCCACCTTTCTCCCTCCTTCTCATTTTCTCGCTTTCCCTCTTTCTGTCCCTTATTCTCCTCCATTGTTTTCCACCTTGAAGTGTAACAGGTTGTATGAAGTGAGAAAAAAAGGTAATAAAAGTTACGATCAATACGTACGGATAGAGCTAGGTCAAGTCACTATATCTTTTAAGTCGATTCAAGTTGATTTTTTAGTTATATTATAATATATTACCAAGGTTAAACCGAGGCGCATTAAATCCATTTTTATGAGTCGATTCTGCTTCGATTCAAATCTTTTGACTCGAGTTATCCATTCTGCATGAGAAAGCTTTTGTAACAAACTTAGTTATGTCCGTTTTCACCAGAATATTTCTATTTCTATATTTGTCACACAACAAGGGAAGTGCCGTAGATCTGAAATCATGATAACAGCATAAATGGCGCGCATAATTCAGTTCCCTGCACTTGAAAAATGTACTCGTTTTTCGATGACTGTATAATAGTGTAGAAGAGTTTAACACACCAGGCATATGATTCAAGGTCGCTTCTTTCCATTATGAACGAGGCAAACACAACAGCCATGCTATTGTGGTGGCGTTGGTTGCCACAGTAATTCCAAATCAGAGGCTTCAATCACCGTATATCAGCTCTTGAAAGAAAGAAAGAAAGAAAGAAAGAAAGAAAGAGAAAGAAAGAAAGAAAGAAAGAAAGAAAGAAAGAAAGAAAGAAAGAAAGAAACATGAACATTTGCCTTTTAACAAAGTTTTTTTTTTTTGGAGGGAGGGAGGGAGACTGGGGGGCGTTAGTGAACATAGATGATTCTGGAAAGGAGAATGTTCATGACTCCTTTCCAGTTCAGTTAGACTAATATTATATTTATTATTGCTCATAATTATGATAGGCAGCAGAATGCGAGCTCATGCAGTATGAAAGAAGAATTTTAGAGGTGTGAATAAAGAACTGTAGAAAATATAATGTTCCAATTTTTGTCAACACAAATTCATGTGAAGAGATGACGAGTGCTCACTCACATAATTATGTAGGCATATATTATATCGGTGCCTCGACATTTCGTGGAAATAAAATTCGTTGACGAACACATCGTCGAACGGACAGTTCATCGAAAAAAATTTGGACTGATGGACACCTAGTCGAACGGATAATTGTCGAAAGACATTTCGTCGAAAAAGAGTCAGAATTATTTACTGAACACCCAAAGTATGAAGACAGTGTATAAGGTGGTATGTCGATTCAGGCACCATATGTAGAATACTTTGTTGCTTTTGGGGTGTGCAGGCATGTGTGTGTCAAAACATTACTTTCTTGGCTGTTCATTACGTTCTTTTGTCTCTTTTTCGACGAATTCTACGTTCGAGTAAGTATCCATTCGACTAAATATCTTTTGATGAAGTGTCTTTTGACGACGTGTCCGTTCGCGAATTTTGTCCGTCGATAAAATGTCCGGCCATGAGATAATTCAATGGATGTGTTCATTACTAGCTTCACAATGATGCCCTCTTAGTTAATGGGAAACAAGCTTTTTAAATGACATGCAGATGGCGCTGTTCGATCGTGAACGCACGCACATATTATGGACAAAGAGTCATGCGAGTTCATAATAAATTACAACCATAGCTCTCTCGCAGGAAAAAATGCTTGCATA